>JBBMEG010000022.1:5884539-5897992 GCA_037832605.1 Cyclanthera cordifolia
TCTTCCCCATAATTTTATATTAAATATATAATATGATTTGGTGTAATTTATATTTTGGAATTAATTACTTTTATAAAACATTACCATTCTCATATTTATTACAAATCATCTAGTTTCACTCATTTTTCTTTCTACTCTCTATGTTTATGCTTGCAAATTTGTCCTGGGGTATTTCTTGCATTTTCCATGGGTTGTCATTTATTTTGTTTTGCTCACAATTTGTTATTAATTGTAAATCTAAGGTATTAAAATACAATAGTGTTCATAATACAAATATAATGTATTAAGTTAGTGTTATTCAATGTTTTTTTTTCATGTATTAAATATAATATTGTTCGAATTGTCAATAGTGTGTATATTAATGCAAGTATTAGTTTAGTGTAATAAAAAAAAATTTCAAAAAAACAAAAATTTCATACAAAAAGTGTGCGTGCGTACACGTGTGTGTGTGTATGTGGGCGTGACGTGTGTGTGTGTGGGTGTGTGTGTATAATGTATGAGATTCCCATAAAAAATAAAGTATACATTAGTTTAAAACAATATTGCAAAATGTAAATAATGTATTCACGTCAACGTTAGTCTAATATATTTACCGATCGAATAGCCAAAAGCGAGCATATCTCAGTTAGCATTAGTGATGTATTAACATCCACTAGATTAGTGGTTCGTATGTATATGTATGCATTAATATTGGAATACGATATTAATAGTCTCTACTTATTCCTCTCAAATTTTTTTTTTTTTTTTTTTTTTTTTTTTTGTAATTCTAGATGTTTAAAATATGAAATGCAAATTATATTTGAGCATTTGAGTGTTTTTTAGAAATTCAAGGGAAATTGAGAATTTTATAAAAAAAAGAAAAAGAAAAGAGATTTTGATTTGTTTTAAAATATTATATTTTAAAACAAAAAATCTGGAATATTTTCATTTAAAAAAAAAATCAAACCGAATTAGTAGAGAAATGTTTCTGTCTTTTTATATTCATTTTAATTTACTTTTTTTTTTTATTATTATTGTTACATAATTTTGCTAATTTTTATAAACTTAAAACATTTTATAATTAGTTTTCTCTGGAGACAGGAAAAAAAAAAATTTCTTTTAAAAAAAGTGGGATTTCTAACCAAAACTTTAACCATTATTGGTAAGGTTGATCAACAACAAAAAGCCCATCTGCATACACCAAGATTTGTTCTACCTTTTATAAAAAAAATATTAAATGTGAAACTATTACAAATACATTACATATGGATGTATCTCAATAATCTCAAGAATATAAATATCTATCTGTCTCTAATAACAACAAGAAATTATCGTTAAAAAAAACGACAAGAAATATTTTTTTTTTCTTTGTTAAAAAGAGGAGTAATTCACCGACATCGCTGTATATCTAATGGTCATAATGTTACAACCTTATTTCTCAAGAAAAGTTTTCTTTTAAGTAGTATATAGAGATGATTTGATTTTTTTTTTTTTTAATTTCTTGGAAAATTGAGTAAAAACATGTCCTTTTATGTATTAGAGGCCCAAGATTCAAACAAAGATTCGGAATTCATCTTCCATGATTAGATCACTTTAATACCATCAATAACACCCTAGACCCAGGATTCAAACAATGGTTCAAAATTTGGACACAACACCTCTCAACCTCGACATTCTCTACGATATAATCGTGTTACCTAATTGTCACGGCTGCTTCTAATTGGAAGTGTTTAGCATCAAAGATTAGGTTATTCGCTAGAATTTTTAGTCATATCCTAAATGATAATAATGCTTCTATTCTCAGTTTAGAGCTTAAGCATAGTATAAAGATTTGAAGATGCTCAACCGTAAATATTTTGTAGAAGAAAGAAGTAAAGCAGCTACAACAATAATTGTGAAAAAACAAAACAAAATTTTTTGATTGGTAGAGTTCTCACTTGTAACCCTAAATCAATCTTGAAAGCCTTTCACTCTAAAAACTGGGTCTTAGCTTGTGTTGTTGTCAATTTAGTCAGGTATTTAGGCACGTTCTCCCGTTCTTAAATAGAATAGTTTGTCAAACTATCAGGAAGTGGCCAAGTGGTCTGAAGAGCCTTTTGTAACTAAGAGATGAGTTTGACTAACCCTTAAATGTTGTACGTCCACTACAACAATTTGATGCACATATCACGAGCCAAGCAAATAAGCTTCAAAACCACGGAAAAAGATGACACACTTGAATCAGATTAGAAAAAATGAAAAAACATGACAGACATTTAAGATGTTGGGCACTATAGATGTCCAGTCACTTAAATATGATGGGTAATTAATTAGTTGTCCAACATCTCTAAGTGTCTGACATTTTAAATGTCCGTCATCTTTTTTTGACATTGTTCGTCATCTTTTTTTGACATTAGATGTCCAGTCACTTATTTTTATTTTTGTTTGTTCTCCAACCTGCAGTTTGTGTTTTTTCCTCTCTTAATATTTGAAGTTACTTTTTTTTAGGGTTTGTGTTGTTGAAGTTGTTGAGGTTTCATTGTCATTATATTGTTGGTGAGGTTCCACTTCATTTCAAGCACTGCCATCTCTATTTGGCTGAGTTTCATTTCTCGTGCTACCCTTTTTGTTTATTCTCATACTTGCATTTTGTGTTCTTGTTTCTTTTAGTTCCACAAGTTATATCCATTTTTCATTGGTGTTTAATTGCATTTTAGGTTTCGTTTCTTATGTGCATACAAACAATGAAAGACCCCAAAGTAGTGGATATCCATCCATATTGAACTATGATTAATGGGCAAAATATTCATTTATTTTGAAATTGAAATCTATTTTCAATGATGGTGGCCTTGAATAACATGCAAATAAATGTCAGTCATTAAACATGAAAGATGGCAGCCAAAGGCCGTCATCTTAAAGGAAAGTCAATAGGTTATATGTGTCTGTCATTGAATATGTAAGATGACACTAGATAAAATCTGTTCATTGATTAGTTAAGATGATCGATAATCATGCAAGCCTGTCATAGAAAAGGAGGCATGACAAATAATACTGCCTGTGATCGAAGATTTCAGATGACGAACAATTAATACTGCATGTCATCTAAGATTTAAGATAATGGTCATTCCAGCCCGTTATTGAATACATAAGATGACAAATAAATCAAGCCCGTCATAAAAAAAAGGGATGGCGAACGACTTTGCTAGTCATATATGATTTAAGGTGACGATTATTTTTATTTCGTCAATAAAGATGAAAGATGACAGGTTTTGCACGACATTTAAAGTGTCAGTCATCTTTTCCTTTTGACATTGCTGGAATAGATGTCGGACAGATGTCAGACATATGTTTTGCTACAATGTTAGTCACTGTTTGACATCTTTTCTCCAAATTGTAGTAATAGTTCAGGTAATATGTCTCGTGATAATAGTTGAGGTACATAGAAGGCTGGCCCGAACAACCACGTGTATAAAAAAAATTGAAATAGTCCATTACTCTTCTTAGTAATCTATAATAGGGAGAGCTCACGAGTAGCTTTGTATTTCCAAAACCTAAAGAAACTTCGCCAATTAACATTCTTTTATCATTTTCTAAAGCTTCTGGCACGCTTTTAGAACCTTGAAAACATCATCACACATCAACATTGGTCCTTTTAATATGATTTGTCATCACTTGTATGCTTCTTAGAAAAATAATTATAAGGTTATCCAGTTAAGAATTGCTCTAGCTAAGCTAAACATGCAAAAAATTTGAAGTTTCCTGTTCTAGCCACTAAAAAGAAAGATGTATTACTTTATTGGTATATGTAGTAACTATTTCAAACCTTCAAGATTTCTTTCATTCGGAACCCCTCCTCGTCTCAAAGGTTACATGTCCAACCTCTTATTAAAAGCTTTATTTATTGAACAATATAGCTACATGAACAAGGAATTTAAATACTCTTATATATTTGTAGTTCAATAATAATTGAAATTCTCATGTCCATTTGAATGCAATAATTTAATTAAACCCATTCAACCTATATGACAAAATATTAGTTTTGGGGTAGAGTACTAAAAATAAACTTGAAAGTATATTTAACTATATATATATATATATATGTCTCTTTGATATTAACCAACTTTCTTAAAATAATATTGAAATCATGTTGTAATCCCATTTTGTTTTCACAACTTCACATCCCTTATGAAAAAAAATAGAAGAACAAGCAAACAAAAATCTAAATCCAAATGGCCTATAAGAATAAGAATAATGGGAAAAGTAAAGAAGAAGAGTGTGTAACTACAAGACATTGAACAAAGAGACAACAATAATAAAGGGAAAAAAAAAAAAGAAAAAACATACAAAAACACTCACTCTCTCACACACAATGGCTTGTCTTCCTCTTTGTAATGTTTGTTGTGTGTCAGAGACAGAGTGTTGATAGAGATTAAGCTTACAGAAACCTATGTTTTTTTTTTTTTTTTTTTTGCCACTCCCACAACAAACCTTTTTAACAAAACCCCCTTTCAAACCAATTTCCAAAAAAAAAAAAAAAAAAAAAAAAAAAAACATTATTTTATTACCATTAAAATCCAATTCCTTTTTAGAGAAACCTCGAGAATTAGTTAAATTTTAAAAAGAATTTTAACTTATTCACTTAAAAAAAAATTAAAAAATTAGTAAACATAATTTTTATATTAATGAATATTGGTATTTATAATATAATATTAATAACTATAAATATAAATATTTTAGAATTTGTCTGCATTTTAAATTATTTTGAGATGATAGCACATCTCTGTTATAACTTCTCTTATTTGAAAAATTTATAAAACTAGTTAAATTTTAAAAATAAATAACAATTAAACCGAGTGGTTCACGAGTTAGCGTCATTTGCTATAAAGGTCGATTTAAATAATATCTAGTTTGTTGAGCCTCCTCAACGACTCCTTTCCTCTATTTCTGCTGATAAACGTCAGTGTACAAACTTGAATTGTTCTCTCAATTAATATAAGCATTTTTTTTTTTTTTAAGTTTTGAATTTTTTTTTCTCTTTTTGTTGAACATCCTTTGGCTCTTCATGTTTCAAATTGAATTTGTGTTGTTGGAAAGGAAACTTTTGAAGTTTGTAATGAATGCATTTGGATTAGGTTGAAACAATATTGTCACATCATGCATTCCAATTCCTAATAGTAAATAACTAATTATGTCAAAATAAAAATTAACCATTACATTTCTTTTTATCTTTTAGAACATATAGGGTCGGTAGAGTCAAATATTACAACCGATCTTGCCATTCTTAATCAGTTTAGACACCAGTTTCACTATGCTAACTTTAATTTGACAGTGCTATTCACGAAGAAGAATCATATTTAGATATATACTTATGTTATGTTATTCAATTTAATTTAAATTTATACAACTTGAAATTATGTATGGGGATGACTTTAAAACGAGTAGATCTATCTACCAAATCTCTTTAAAAGAGGTTTTAACTTGTTCCTTTTGGAAATTGATTCTTAAAACATTTAATTAAGAGGTCCCAAGAAGCAATTAATTAAACTAATGAGGATAGTAATTAACAAATTAAAGCAGTTGAAAAGTAAAATTAATGTCAATCAATTAAAGTTATATATATAAATAAATAAATTAATTAATTAAAGAAGAAAGGAAAAGGTTAATGATGATGATGATGAGTTTGAATAGTTAAGAGAGTTATTGATGGAAAAAAGAAGTCTCCCACCATCACACACATGATGAAGCCATGTGGGTGTGTAAAAATTATGACCAAGTTTCCCAAACCTCTACCATTATTTCATGGGACAAAATCATGGCACATGCCTCTCTCTATTACCCTCATATAATAATCCATTTTTTCCCATTTTGTCCCTCCAATTAAAAAAAAAAAACAATTTATTTATTTATTTATTTATATTTGTGAATGGTCTTACTCATTAAATACCAATGAGCTAATTTTCAAAGGACACACAACATTTAATTTTGTGGTAAGAAAATTTATAAGAAATTAATTTTTAGATCACTTTCAAAATAATTTAAGATAATTCAATATGTTTTTCATATGTGATTTTTACAATCTTTATTTTAAGAAAATTATAAGAGAATATTGTACAGAGTTCTTAGTGTTAATTTGGATGTAAAATAATAGAAGGATTATAAATGTTAGATTATTTTGAGTAAATATGAGAAGTTTGATTTTTTTGTAATATCTCGTTTAAAAAGAGCGATTTATTTTGAGGTTACAACATTGTGAGTGGACCACAATAAATATTAGTACATCTCTAATGTCAGTTAAGCTATAGTCTCTTTAGCATAAAGACTCGTTTGTAAAAATATTTTAATAATGTAAAACAAACACTCCATTATGTTTAGAGACAATGTTTGTGCATCGTTATATTAATTATTGAACTTTTTTCCAAATTTTAAAAAGTGTTTAATATACTAATTTAATTCCGAACATTCAATTATGTATTTAATTATTTTTGACATATTTATTTAACATAAAATGGAATGTAGTTTATAATAATTAAGATCTTAAAATTTTAATTTATATAATGTATACAATAAATCTAAGCTTAAAAAACCTCGAACATGTTGCAAAAATCTATTACATACAAATCTGAAAATAAAAGAACTATGAAGTTTAGAATTTATTAAATGATTTCAAACAGATCAATATTTAGAGATGTTCATTTTTCTACCCGGGATTTGCCCAGATGAATCTCGATTTGACCAGAATAGGAGAGTGTGAGTTAAACAAGGATGGGGACGAGATATATAATCTTCATCCCTGATTTCCCGTTTTCATATTATTTTTCTTTTATTTAATTCATTTATATATAAAACTGTAAAAAGATTTATTGTAATAAATATTTTCTTTAACATAATTAACTATTTAATTAAAACTAATAAACATTTATTCTAATGGTTTAAAAAATCATCTAAAATTTAGTGAAAATTGAATTAACATTAAAATAGGTAAAAATTGGGAATAAGAAAAAAAAAATGAAGTGGAGAATAATTTTTTATAGAAAACCAAATTACAGTGTATTTTCTGTGGGAAATTCCGACAGCATTTTCTGCAAAATTTAATAGTGAATTTCTAAAAAATGGAGATTAAAACGGGTGGAGAGGATGATAAAGTCATCTCGATCGCGCTCGTGGACGTCTCTACTTATATTATAGCATTAAAGGTACGGTACTATTGGCGCCCAAAACTCTAACATTTTTTTTTGGATGCAAATTGAATATACAATTCGTATGATAAAAATGAGCTTGATTAATCATATTTGCCCTCACATAACTTAATGGTAATTTTTAGAACGTTGTGAACCAACGGTGTCCAAATATTTCTCATGCCCCAAAGAAATAGTGGTTGAAAGTTGAAAAAGAAACATGAGAGAGTTTTAAGTATTTTCAAAGTCAAAAAGATTAGAGCTAAACATTGCCTACAAATTTCCCCTTTTGGCGTCCACCTACCCACAAAAATAAGGGTTATTTGGTTTGAAATTTGGGATGAAAATGGATCGAAAGAGAAGAAAGAAAAATAAATAAATAAACAAATACAAATAAGAATAAATTAATGATCGATTCAATATAATTTGATGAGTTAGACATCTTTATTTTTCAGTTCTGTCCATTACATCAAACATATAATATATATATATATATATTTTTTTTTTTAATATACCAACCCGTTTGACTATATAATTATTTCAATGAAATAATAAAAAAAATTCTATAGATAGAGATGCCTTGATAATACAAATATATATAGGTGGGAATTATGCTTATTTATTGAGGCAATGTCATGCCCCAATCTTATCCTTTACAAATTGATTAAATAAAATGAAGCAAATATTTGTATATAACTAAATGAGCTTAAAATATCATTTTAGTTTGGTACATCCTTATTTTATTTTGGTCTATGTTCTTTCTTAATTGTTAGAAACTTGAAAACTTATTTATCTATTAATTTCTATGATTCATTTTTCCTTCCTCCAAAAAAACTTATCATAAAAATTAATTTTAAAATTTGATTTTAAGTACAAGAACTAACCTGACATTATCAGAGAGATCAAAATGGAATACACCTCTAAAAAACTAAAATAATCTTTTAACCATCAATATACAAAATTAGAAAATTAATCAAATAAACTTTTGTTCGTGTCTATTTAATTTAGACACAAATTTTTAGTTAAATTTGTTTTTCGAAAACTAACTGAACACCATTAATAGATCGATTTAGTTTTCTAAGAATGTATTTTCACCTCTAATTTGATCATGAACTTTTATAAGTGTAAGATATATCATCTTTGGATGTTTCAATCATTCATCTTATAAATTCTAAATCAAAATGTATAATAAGTTGTTTTTTAATAAAATGGAATCCCCAGTATACTCGGTACCCACACTATTCAAAGGTTCATACCCGAGAGATAATACTCGAGAGATAACTATAGATTTTATAATTATATTTACTTATTAAGTTTCACAGTTTAGAAAATCAACACTTTTTTTTTTCTTTTTTTTTTTTTTTAGTTCAGGAGTCCTATAGACAAAAACTTGTATAGGTTCTTTAGGGACCAATTGAGTATGGGCAAGAGAATTGAGATCTAGAGAGAGAGAGAGAGAATGTGGTCAATTTGATTAATATACAAATGGTATATACAAGTTGTAGAATATGATGATAGAAACTTAAGAACACACCTCCTGTGAGATTTCAGCCACCAACAAGAGGGTTTTCTGATTTTATGCCTGCCCTAAAAAAAATTAGCAAAGATCAAAGCTTACACATCCTAATCGCAAAACTTGCCATCTATTTGATTTTGCACGGCTTTGATCGCTGCGACTCTAGCCGCCGTCGCCGCTCTATTTGCAGCAACCACGGCTTTGTTCACTTGTTCATCCAACCGGGGAAGGTTTATAGCATCCCTTGCTGCCTTTCTAGATGCCTACATTTTTAACAAACATGATCACAATGAACTTCTCATTTCACAGTAATAGTTGAAAAAGACATAACAATTGTGACTATTGATGAGTGGTTTATTATTAATGACATGTTTGGATATGATATAGAATTTAAGAACATGATGTGAGTAGGTGTACCTGAACGGCTAAGACAACGGCAGCACTTAAAGGCGAGAGAGGATGCTTGAGGCTGCCTACATCCCATTCGCCGCATTTGGCTTCGCTGTTTCGAAAACTGTACTTGCCGTAGCCTTGCCTTTGACCTTCGTGCCACGATCCTTCGTAGCAATGGCCGTTCGCAAAATGGTAAATTCCGAAACCATGTACTTTGTCCCCAAAGTATTCTCCAGCATACCTATCCCCATTTCTGCAGTACAGGCAAATGCATTTTGGGATTTTAGTTAAACTTTTGCACCCCGCATAAAACCAGCCAGTTCTTTTTTTCTTTGAATTCAAAGACATTCAGGTGAGAGAATTTGAACCCATAACCTCTAGATTATTAAGTCGTACTGGGGAAAATCAACTCGCTAGTTTCTCTAAACAAATGACACTTGAATGCTTAATGTGTAAGGAATAATATAATCAATGAGATGGGTCAACAAGGAGGATTCTAATATTTAAAGACAAATTGTGCTCAGAAAATTATTGAACATATTTGATCTCTTGGTAGTTTTCAAAAGATTATGCATAATGAAAAGAGAGAGAGCGAATTCCAAAGAAAGACGTTTCTTGATTATAAGTAATAATTAATACCAAAATCGCCACCCAGATGTTGAGAAACAGCCTGGAACCAAATGACTAAAGTTACCAATTCTAGCAAGATTACGTTTATACAAATATGATTTACACCAACAAAATCAACTAAGTTCCTACAAAAATTGCAACCAAATTTAATTTAGACAACAAATTTTATAGGGTTAAAAAATTTCACTGTTGTATTAAATGTAAGCAATCAAAATCCAAAAAGAAGAAGAATCCGATTGAATTCAAACGCCAAAGCTTCAGAGAAATCGTTTAGAACTCACAAACAAGAAGAAACAAACCAAAAAATGATTCAATAATTGCAAACGTTACCTGAAGTAGTAACATCCAAGACCATGCTTAACGCCGCGCTTGAACTCGCCAACATAGCAGCTATCATCAGCGCAATTCTGAAGCCCAACGCCATTGCTTTGGCCATTAAGCCACTCACCAGCATAGGAATCCCCCGTGAAGAACTTATATACACCAAATCCATGTCTAAGACCTTGCCGATACTGTCCCCTGTATCGACTCCCCTTCGCCCAGCTCTCTACGCCATAGCCATCGTGCTTACCATCGATCCAATCTCCTTCGTATCTTCCACTCAGGAAATAATTGTAAACTCCACTTCCATTACATCTCCCATTGTGAAACTCTCCCTCGTAGAAATCGCCATTGCTATAGCACTCTACGCCTTCTGTGATGATTTTCTTCTCCTTTAGGGCGTCGAATTCGGCTCCGTTCGAATCCCCAATGTACCACTGGATCGGAGTTGAATCCGTTCTGGAGAAACAGATTCTGTTCGCTCTCTCTTGCCATGAATGCTTGATAAGCGAAAGAATCTGCAAAATTAACCCCTTATTCTTGCACACAAACACGAGAGTAATAGCAACAAAAATCAGAGCCAACAACAAATTTTCCGACGGGAGTAGCCCATCCTTTCTCAGAAAGAAGAACGCAAAGAGCAACGAGAAGAAGGTAAAGCTAAGAATCAAAGCCATAGCAAGAACACGGTTCGCAAATCGGCTCGATCCGGTTCTCGGCAACGAACCGGACCTACGAGGCTTCTTCGGCCTCTGCTTCTCTTCATCGTCATCCTCCTGATGACCGGCGAAAAACTCCCCCTCGTTGACGGACGATAAACTATGAAAAGACGATCGGAAAGTCGGCGATGAACGGAGTAACGACGACTGAGTTCGCGTAAGTTTCAACTGACTTTTATGGCCATCCATTACAAGTCCGAATCCTATTTCGAATCTGGATCTTCAAGAATCTTCAATTCACCTCTCCTCCAAAAAACCACCAAGTCCTCAACTGCTCCGCCGGCAACATTCCAGAGAAACGGCGCAGAATAAGCAGTATCACAGTGCGCAAATTAGCAAAAAACAAAAAACAAAAAACAAAAAACAGAGAGAAATTTGAAGAAGAAGAAGAAGACAACGAAGAAGAAATTCAAGTTTCTTTCAATTTCTCTCGATTGTAAATTATCGAGTAGGAAGAAAATGATACAAATGGTGCGAAACGGAACTGATGGACAGGTTTATATATTTATACTGAGAATCGATGTGGTGGGGCCCGGTGGTGGAATGGCGTGTAATCTGGGCCGTTGATAAGCTTGACGGTCAGATTTATTAGTGCGACGTCCCGGTCTCCACGGGATGTTGCTGGTCGTCGGATTTAGATTCGGAGATTAGTAATGATTCCATGTTGGTAATGTTGGTTTAAGTAAGTTATGCGGTGGTCTAATCACCGTTGAATTTTTCAAATCATGATTTGATCGGACGATTGGGTCCACTGTAACCGTAGTTCGGTGGATTTTTATTGGGTCTAACGTTTGTTGAACGGGTAAGCCTAAACATTTTGGTCCATTTTTTTCACCTAAATAAATTAATTTGATGTCTAAGTGATGTCTTAATTTAAATATTCTTTAGTTAAGAGCTAAAAAAACAATTTTAATGTAATTTAGAATTATAACCTAATGTAATTAAATCATAAATTAATCTAATTTAATTATACAAAATATTTTAAATCAATCATATCAATCTTACGACCTAAGTTGTAGAATAAACTTGAACTAATATAATATAGTTGTATAAATTAATTTGATTAAATTGAATGATTATGTTTAGATCAAATATATTAATAAAAAAATTAAAAGCCTCTAAGTTCAATTAATGGACTCCAAATTAATTTCGAGTGTTACGATAAGTTTAAGGAAATTTTATAATTTACATCACAATAATATTATTATTCAATTATAAAATATTTGTAATTAGTTTCTTCTAATTTCCAATGAGTTATGCATCATTTTTAATAGTCAAATCTTTTTATAATAATTTTCATTTGATTCTTGAATTTTTAAAGTAGCCAATTTCATTTTTATATATTTGTGTTCTGAAATATTAAATAGTGTGTGGGCATTTATTTTAAAATATAATTGATTATTAAATCTATTTATCTTATAAATTGTGACAAGTCTATCCAGTTTCAAAATATGGAATTGTTGAATGAACCTTCCTTATATTTACTCTAATATCTTAATTTTAAATTTTTTTGAATGTTTATTAGTAACAAACAATTAAAAAAAAAGGAATATGATTTATTAATTCATTGATATATACATTTATGGCTAATAAACTTATATTTACCTATATTTTTTGTAGGCAATTTTTGTGAGGGTTGTTTAAGAACTTGTGAATGTTAATTATATAGACAATAATACACGCCGACTTAAATAGTTATTCATTTAGTTAAAATGAGCATAACTCAATTGATGTATTTCATATTAACGACTTCGTAGCTAGAAGTTCGATTCTCCATCATGTATATTATCAAATAAAAAAAAATGTTATTATTCAAAAATTAAAACTTGACATCTTAAATGTGTACAAAATTACATTTTTAAAAGTTTATCGCAAAAATAAAATAAAACCATAAAGTTAGGAGACAAAAAAATACTATAAACTATAGAAAGTGAAAATTTTGTGCCCGGAAGATAACACAATAGTTAAAGATTTGGGCCCGAAAGAGCAGTAGCTCAGCCGCATCGATATACACCAAAAGATCATGAGGTCACGGATTCGAAACCCCCTATTCTCAGGTGCTTCTCTTAAAATTCTAGGTTCGAGACTCGTGAATGATATTAATTTATAACATTGTCTCAAGGCCAATATCCCTTTGTTTAGAGGAGCTATACCATAACCTAAAATAAGACAATTAAAACTTTAAGAAAATCATGTATAGAAATTCAAGTCGTTGGTATGACAACTTCTAATCTACTTTAAGCTAAATTAAATGAGTCTACTTTGACTCTTTAGCAGAACGGGTCAAATGAGACCAATTATACGAATCCCAACTATATTTTATTTTTCATCACTTATTTAATTAAATTTAAAAAAAAAAAAAAAAAAAACTGTTCAAATTTGATGAGTAACCTATATTGTTGAACTAAAACGTATCAAATAGTAGGGTAGAAACAAAACCGTTAAAAAATGAAAATTGGAAATAACTAGTTTTAAAATTCAATTTAAATGTGTCTTAAAAAAATCAATTAATTTGAATAAATAATAATAACCGTGTGTCCCGAAAGGTAGCGCAGTTAATTGAAGACTTGCCTCGAGGTGTGTTCTTCAAGATTCTAGGTTGGAAACCTATCTGTGATAATAATTTATAGTCTCCACTTTTTTAATGTATTTCGGTGTCGGGCTACCCGGGTATAATATGAAATATCTATCTAAAAAAAACAATAATAACCATGTGGGTGAAAAATCGTCATACGTAATCA
>JBBMEG010000022.1:5941528-5954418 GCA_037832605.1 Cyclanthera cordifolia
CTCTCTCTCTCTCTCTCTGTTCCTCTACTTTTTTGTTTCTACAGTTTCTCTGCTTTCTAATTCGGCTATGGGGATGAAGCTTGTGTGAGAGTGTTGGATTCCTTCATTTTTGTTATTTCTGAGCACTGCGAGAAGAACAGTGAGTAAATTTTCAGAGAGAAACAAAAGGGATTAAACAGCGCTAAAAGGGGCCAAAACGGCATACAGAGAGATATACGCCGGAGATGCTCTTCCAGCGTCCGAATCACGGCGAACTATCTTCAGGAGACCGGAATTTGGGGACGAATCTGAACCAACGAGGCGAAGAAATGCAGTGCTGAACGCCGCAGAAGTGTCCGTGGGAGAAGAAAAATGCGAGAGGGACTGTTGTGTGATGAGACGAATGAAGTTATCTCCGTCATTAACAAGAAGAAGAAATCGGAGGACGAGAAGGACGACAACGTCGCCGGGAAATTGACTCGGCTTCCTCAGGTGGTTGTTGCTCCGCCGGTGGTAATCGTCGGTCGGAATCGGTCACAAGCTGGGAATAGGAGGGTTACTCCGACGACGATTATAACCACGCAATCTACTCCGACGACTGCTGCTTCAGAGACCGTCGGAGCTCCGGCGGCTGCTTCGACGACTGAGAAGCATCTGCCGAACGGAGATCTATACACGGGGAGTTTTTCGGGAGGAGTGCCGCACGGTTTGGGTAAGTATTTGTGGACGGACGGGTGTTTGTACGAGGGTGAGTGGAGGAGAGGAAAGGCTTCAGGGAAAGGGAAATTCTGTTGGCCATCAGGAGCTTCATACGAAGGCGAATTCAAATCTGGTCGAATGGAAGGGATTGGTACTTTTCTCGGATCTGATGGAGATTCGTATCGCGGATCATGGAGTTTAGATCGGAAACACGGACTCGGCCAAAAACGGTACGCGAACGGCGATTACTACGAAGGTACATGGAAGAAAAATCTCCAGGACGGCCATGGACGGTACGTTTGGAAGAACGGGAACGAGTATGTCGGAGAGTGGAAGAACGGCGTCATTTCTGGTCGAGGAGTGTTGATTTGGACGAACGGGAACCGGTACGACGGACAATGGGAAAACGGAGTTTCTAAAGGTAACGGGACTTTCACTTGCGCTGACAGCAGCTGGAATAAGAACATGTCAATCCATCATCTGAACGGGACTTTCAGCACCAAAAACGGTAGTAATCGTAGCCTTGGGCTGCTTGAGAATGAGAATTTAACCGTCACATTACGGAAGAGATCATCGGTGGATATTGCGAGAGGGAGTATGACAGAGAGGAATTTCCCGAGGATTTGCATTTGGGATGCCGATGGTGAAGCTGGAGATATCACTTGCGATATCATTGATAATGTAGAAGCCTCGATGTTGTACAGGGATGGGTTTAGTATAGATCGAGATCTGTTTAGGCAGTTTAAGAGGAACCCGTGCTGCTTCACCGGCGAGGCGAAGAAACCGGGCCAGACAATTTTCAAGGGTCACAAGAATTATGAACTGATGCTTAATCTACAGTTGGGTATCAGGTTAGTTCTTGATATGGGTCGTTTCAGTTAAGCTTCATTCACTAATTTTCTCTTAAATTGCTCATTCTGATTTCGCCATAATGCTATTGTTCATCAGACATGCTGTTGGAAAGCATTCTTCAGTATTGCGAGAGCTTAAGGACAGTGATTTTGATCCGAGGGAAAAGTTCTGGACCAGGTTCCCGACTGAAGGGTCGAAGACTACACCGCCCCATACGTCGGTTGAATTTCGATGGAAGGACTATTGTCCTGTGGTTTTCAGGTACTCATCACTGTTGATCACATTTTCTTGTTTTAGGGAAAATTTTTTGCGTTTGAATTCTGATATTCTGCATGATTAATTGTGAATCAATGATGAGATTGTGCCTACTTTGGATTTGGATGGTAATCCGATTTCTAATTGATCTTTACAGATGTTTGAGGGGGCTGTTTCAAGTCGATCCTGCTGATTACATGCTAGCTATTTGTGGGAATGATGCCCTTAGGGAGTTTTCTTCGCCAGGAAAGAGTGGAAGTTTCTTTTACCTTACACAGGATGATAGATTCATGATAAAAACAGTGAAGAAATCTGAACTCAAGGTTCGTTGGTAGCTTCCCTTTTAGTCATTTTGATGCTTAATTGTTCATCTTGTTAACAGCGCAATTGGGTTATGACGTTCACTTTTGTCAGATACTTGGGTTGTAAATTACTCCCTGAGTTGGGAATTGTGTATTGGAAGTGTATCAATATTGAAGTTTTCTAGTTCATGATCAGGTGCTCATTAGGATGCTTGCAAGCTATTATCAGCATGTCTCCCGCTATGAAGATTCACTTGTGACCAAATTCTTTGGTGTACATTGTATTAAGCCGATTGGTGGGCAGAAGGTACACATCATTGAGAATGAAATGTGTACTTTTTTGTTTTTCAGTTGTATCATTCTATAGTTCCCAATGGTATCTAATAGTAGTAATTTTCTATTGTGGAAATTAGACTCGGTTCATTGTGATGGGCAACTTATTCTGCTCTGAATACCGAATCCATAGGCGATTCGATTTGAAAGGATCCTCCCACGGGCGGACGACGGGTACTCCTGAAGGGGAGATTGATGAAACCACAACGTTAAAGGATCTAGATCTCAATTATGTGTTTCGCCTACAACGAAATTGGTTTAGTGACTTTATGAAGTAAGTTCTGTGAATGGAGTTTATAATCTTTTCACACTTTTGTTTATGGAAATCTTATGATTATCAAACTTTTGTTCAGACAAATAGACCGAGATTGCAAATTCTTGGAATCTGAAGGAATCATGGATTACAGTCTTTTGGTTGGTCTTCACTTTAGAGATGACAACACATATAACAAAATGGGGTTATCTCCATTTCTACTGCGAACTGGTATGAGAGATGCTTATCTTTTCATCATAATTCTTGTGGGGGTCACTGAATAATAATAGATGGGCATCAGAATGTTGATTTATAATTTACCTGTGCTCTTTGCAGGCAATAAAGATTCATACAGGAATGAGAAGTTTATGCGAGGCTGTCGTTTTCTAGAAGCAGAGTTACAAGACATGGATCGAGTTCTATCTGGACGGTACGTTTCTTTTCCTTCTGTTGATTCATACCTATTATATATATATATTTTTCGAGGTTACAATATTGGGGGTGGGGACTCGAATCGGTTGCTAGTGCATCTCAAGTGTGAATATTGAAGTGAAATGTGTTTAATGTATTTTTCTTTAGTGGCTGAATTTATGTCAACTTTTGGAAATTTTGGCTTGGGTGATTAATGTGCATGTGATGGTTAAAGTTAGCCATAAATTTGGGTCTATTGGGAATTCAATTATTTCTGCAATGAATTATATTGATTTTCTTTAATATAATATAAGTGGGATGGGTTGTATGTACCCCTTCGTGGGGCTCTTTAGTAGGAACAGTTTGGTCCTTGTATTTCTTCCTCCATAATTACGAGTTATTTCTTTATCAGTCAACAATTATTTATATGCCTTTTTCATATTAAAAAAAGTTTATTTTCTCAATCCAATTGATTTGGTAACCATCGTGGAGTCGCCTAGTGGTCAATAGGGTCTTGGAGAACCAAGAGGTGATGACTTCAATTCATGATGGCTATCCACATAGAAAATAGTTACTTATGAGTTTTTTTGAATTCAAATATTGTAGACTCATGCGATATGTCCCGTGACATTAGTCAAAGTGCGCGCAAACTAGTCTAGACAGCGGCATCAAGAAAAATAAAGTTTGGTAATTGGAAATTGTTGTGATGCTTTCTGCTAAATGATTCTCAAATCTAATGGTGCTTTTTTCTCTATCATTATTTTCTCTTGGTGATAGTTTGGTAAGATTTATGTTTAATATAGAAGCATGAAGTGCAATCGAAGTCTGAATTCTATTGCATACTGCGAATGAGACGTTCATCCCCAACAAATTCGGTGTTGTAGTAGTAAACCTAGTTCTTGAACCTGATTTAGTTTTTCATTTTTGTTTTCAGAAAGTCATTGATCAGAATAGGAGCCAATATGCCTGCAAGAGCAGAGCGGCTAACTCGGCGAAGCGACTTCGATCAGTACACCCCAGGTGGAATGAATCTTTTAGCCCCATCTCGTGGTGAGATCTATGAAGTAGTCCTCTACTTTGGGATCATTGACATCTTACAAGATTACGACATAAGCAAGAAATTGGAGCACGCATACAAGTCATTGCAAGTTGACCCCAGTTCAATTTCAGCTGTTGATCCTAAGCTCTACTCCAAGCGATTTAGAGATTTTATTGGGAGGATATTTATTGAAGACAGGTAGTGTGCATTGAAAGCGGTTAGTTCAACAAGGAAGATTAATGCTGGCTGGCTAGTTGGATTGAGATGTGTAGTATCAATTGACTTAGGACCCTCCAAGCAACCGCTCACCATAATACTAGGAAGACGAAAGCTGCACGGATGCGTGGAGCCAAGGCTGGTGTGGTCCAAAACTTCCTTACCATCCTCGAAATGCGGTGTGGGGTGGTTTCTTATGAATCTCAAGGATTTTTGAATCTGGTGGTGGAAGGCGGAGGAGAAGGAAAGAAGGCTGGTGGTGGTTGAGAAATTTGTAAATTGTGTTTGTTTCTGCATTGGTGCTCTGCTAGTGGGGGGAGGAAATCTGATTTTCTTTATAGTACTTGCTGTTTTGATCCCCTTTTATGAAATTTTTAAATTTTTGGGTGACTTGTGAGAAACTTGTGTGATAGTATTGTTAGTATAGGATGGAAGAAGTTGAGAGATTATGATGGAATAAAAAGAAAGTGTATAGTGGGTTGTTACATTATAGTTGAGAAAAGTAATGAATAGAGAGTTTGATGAGATTCTTTTTTTGGCTACTTTGTTGGTAGAGGCTCAAGATCTACAACAGAGCTTAATTGTAAAAAACTTCGGATGTGGATGACTCGGTCATCAAAAGAAGAGAAGATGTTGATTTTGGAAACCCATATTTGTGTTAGACTTGAGAGAAAGAGCCATTATGATATGTTGTGATATTGAGAGAATTGGGATCTTTCTTTTGATCTTTTGTCTCTACTCCACACTTTTATCTGTTGAAACAGAATAGTGTAAACTCAAAAGCTCTACTCTTTCAAACACAAACAAACATAGTCAATGGACTCAACCTTCCTCCCTTTCTCTTTCAAAACTCTCTTTTTCTTGTTGATTGAAGTGGGCTATCCATGTGGCATTGCTTTAGCAGGAGGGAGGGGCCCCACCTACCATCAAAAGCAGAGAAAGAAAGCCACACAGCCAACAGAAGAAGATGCCCTAGCTCACTGCCAAGGCAAGGCCATTTCTTGTTCTTCCCCACTTCCTTTTACTTTCTCTTTCTCTCTTGTTCTTCTACTGTTTGATGACTGTAAATTTTTTATCTCAATTATTTATTTATTTATTTTCCTTTTCTGCACTGTACCCAAAGACCTCTCTTTTGTTGTTTTTTTTGATTCATCAACATGAAAATTGGGGATTTAAACCCTTAAGCTGGTGGTTATTAGATTGTACAAAAAATCATTAAACTTATCTCATATGGGGTGTTTATTTTTGATAGACAAGAGTAGAGTTGAGAAGATCAAAGAGGTTAATAGTAATTTGGAGCACTTAATTACTTTTTTTTGAATTGTTGTTAGTACTTTGGAGATTGATGTTAGTATTAGTTGAGTAATAAGTAGATGCGTTGATCCCAAATCGGTTGAGATTTAACAATTGGATTAAGAGGGAAAGAAAAAGAAAATAGAAGCTTTTTGTTATTATTAACCCTTTGATGGGATTTAACAATTGTTTTAAGTCCCATTCAGATCTGATTAAAGTTTGGATTTTATATATGGCAAGCATCTGAATCCCTTGAGATTATATATCTGTTGTTCTCTCTGATCAAGAAAGATTATTATTCTTTTCAAACAATTAACAGTTACAACGCACTAATACAATATTATCTGATTAGATTAAGATTTAGATTAAATTAGTACTCAAAATTACCATCATAAACACGAACCCATCCACCACTAATGTTATTCCAGAGAGATTGGAAGGGTAATTATGTCATTTCATTTTCGGAAAAAAAATAATATTGGGAATCGAGCTAGGGTTTTTCATTTTGTATTTTCCTTTTAGAAAAAGAAAAATATTCACTGCAGAGGTCAAAGAATTGGGTAGAAGAAGAGAAAAGGACCCCACTCTGAGTGGGACCCACTACTCTCTACAGTTTCATTTGGCTTCTCTTTCTCACCCCTTTTTTTTTTGCCTTATGGGCTTTGTTACGGTGCGGCCGTTTATATGGACGTTCGTCTAGGTCTGCTTTGTGGGCCACGTGGCATTTAATTTAAAAGTTTAATAAATTCAAATATAACCGGTTTTATAATTAAATGAGGGCCATTACATTATTCTCAATTATATAACTTTCCGGGACTTACTCAACTTCCATCACTTAATAAATAAATAAATATATTATATATATATTTTTTTTTTTCCACCCATTTTTTCCTTGCTCTATAATTGAAAAATTAATTTATTTGGATACCCTGCCAAATTTTGTTTGTCTTATTACTATATTCCATTTTCAAAAAAAAAAAATTAAAAGAAAGGAAAAAAAATAAATGTCTTATTCCAACAGAGAAAAGAAAATGATATTTCATTTTCTCATAGAAAAAATAAAATTCTCTCGACTTTCTTCTATTTTTTGTATCCTTTTTGATGTGATGCATCGACCGCCAAATTGACAATAAGTTTATTTATTTATTTATTTTTCGGTTCTTTTATCATTTGAAGAACAGAAAATAAAAAACTTCAAATTCATTATCATTACCATATTGAAACTTACATTTTTTTCTAAACAACTTTACAACTACTATACATCTCCTTTAATTTTCTTTTTTTTCTTCTTTTTTTTTTTCAATTTTAAAGCTATCATGGTATTTTAGAATATGCAACCATTATATTGTTCATACAAGTCAACTATATTTAGTCATATTGATTTGATTTTTGTCGGTTTTGTATCAAATTGACAAACGAATCTACTCAATTTTTCAATAATTGATACAAAATAGATGTATTAAGAACAAAATTATTAATTGGTTTCGTTCGGTTTCAGTTCGATTTCGGTTTTGATTTCATAATAGATTTGGGTTGTATTGAAACTATTTTGTCTTATTTTCAATTTCATTTTTAATTTGATTCTAAGATTTTTTATTTAAATAATCAAATATAACATTTTTTTATAAATATCACAATATTTAAAATGTTTTTGCTTCGTAAGTTGGTCTATCAAATCTAAGTATTAGTGTGTGTGTATATATATATATGTATATGTGTATGTTTTGTTAGGATGTATAATTTTTTTATTGACAAATCAAATCAATATACTTCAATTTTCTAAAATATTAAATTAAATAATCTAATATAATATTCTAAAAAATCGAAGTGATCTATTAAATCGATTTAATTCAATATATTTGGTTTTGTCGATTATGTTCTTTCTTATTCTCTTGACGACAATGCTATGTATATATTGTTTTATATATATTTATATATTTATATATATATATATATATATATTTTTATTTTTATTTTTTTTATAACAAGGTTCAAGTTATTACATTAAGTTAATGGAAAAGTACTCGTATTAGTAATACATGGCAGGTGGTTTGAATCCATCCATTTTTTTTCTTTTTTTTTTTAAGAAAAATGCAATTTCATTAACCCACACATCTAAAGGCAGAAAGCTCAAACATCACTAAAGTAATCGGGAAAGGCTCAACATCCAGCCACCTTCCTCACGAAAGCAAAGAGAGAAGGTTACATTATTCAACCATTATCTTAATTAACATTCTTTTTCAGAACATAACATATCAAAAATATAGGTTGCGAGTTGCCACCCTCTCGAGAAAAGAAACAAACACAGATGTATTAACCAATATTAATCAAATCTGAACCAATAATTAATTAATTAATTTAATTAACTAATAATTAATGGGCTTAATATATATAATTATAGGAAGGGCCCCACCATTTTGACCAAGGGAAAAAAAAAGGCTGAGGAGAAATAAGTGAAGCATCGAGTAAAGATTTGGATGGACAATTGAAGTTGGAATGCAGTTTAATTAGATGGGTTATTGGAAATAGGAGCAGACTAAAAGTCAAGGATTGCAGCATTAGGGCTTTGGTTTTAACAACAATTCTATTTTAATCAACTTTTTAAATGTACATTATTGTTAATTTAATTTTAATCAAGCTTACTTACCAAGCTTGTACATATATATATATATATAAATGCCATTTGCAACATGTGGATAATCTCCTACCTACAGTTATCATCCTTCACGATACATCTATGAAGTAGACTCGAACTACTGATCAAGTTAATTTTAATGCATCATTAGTGCCAGCTGAGTTAAGCTTGCTTTGACTATTGTATACAATTTATTAGGATGTTAGAATAAAATAATTTGTAGGCAAGAAAGAACAATGAACAATTTTATTTAAATAATAAACAAAACAAAATAAATAAATTGTTTAGTATAAATAAAAGAATTAACATCAAAGAGTGACTTAGTGGTCAGGAAATGCGACAATAGTCAAAGTGTACAAAAAAAAAAACATTTTATTAATAAAAAAGTAATTTTATATTAAAAAAAATCAGATATTATAACTATTTTCTTTCATTTTCTACCCATCAAACACTAAATTACTATTATTTCCTAGCCCTTGCACAATAAACATCAATTTATTCCATTTTTTATTTTCTTCCTATCGTTTCATTTTCTTTCCATCGTAGTCAAATATCTATATTGTTGAATAGTTTGTGAAAAGTCAAATAACATAATTGACTCGTGATGCATGGTAACATTTATAATTAGACTATAATTATTGACCGATTATAGTTCATTGATCAAATTATTAGTAGCTTCTTCTAAACATCTTAGGTTGAAATTCGAATATGTATTAGAATTGTAATAGTTAAAATATGTTAACCATAAATATTCATTTAAGAAAAAAAAACAACAAAAACCACACACACAATTAACAGCGTGCATATGGGCCGCTGGGCTTCGCCATGCGCAACGAGAGCCAATGCTATACGGATATTTTAAACCTTAAATAAATTAGAGGGTAACCTCCTGGTTTCATCAGAGTTATAGTTTAGTTCTTATAATTTAAAAATCTACACTTTAATTCATATATTTAGAAGAAATATAGAATTTAGTATTTATATTTTGGAGAAATATAGAATTTAATCTTTATGATTTGATAAAACCTAAAAAACAGTCCATATTTTTCGCAAATCGTAGGAAAATTAAGTATGCAAATGTGATGTATGAATTCTGTTTAAATTAATTACTTATCTCACACTCTCATCATTAAACACAAAAATAACCAATTTCTATATATTTTATTCATCAACAATTACGAACGATTGACTATTTTTTAGATTTTATTAAATCATGAAGACTAAATTATAATTTTTCAAATCACATGGATTAAATTGTAAATTTATTCATATCATATGAACTAAAGTTTAGATTTTGAAATCATGGTGACTAAATTCTAGCTTTCATCAAAACATAGATACTATAATTTATCATAAATAATATAATATAATATAGTTTTCTGTCACCAAATTTCCTTTCCCTCGCTGCTCTAAAATTTTAAGTACTATTTTTTTAAAAGTAAAATCAACCTTATTCCATATTGGTGATAGATGAGTAATTACTGATTGTTTTGAGTTATTAAAAATTTGGGTTGAATAATTCATATGAATATAAATTTTTTTTATAGAGAAGTTATTGATATTAACTCGTTTGAATGTAAGTTTTGTGGAAGAATTGCTGTCAATAACTCATTTTTAAACTATTATTATGATTCAAGATTAATATTACTCTGATTGACATAAATATTAATTTATATTAACTTAACTAAATACAAAAAAGCAACACCCCTTAAAAAAAAACATGTCAATCAATTGACAAGGAAACATATCGCGCGCGCGCCCGCGCGCGCGTGTATATATATATATATATATATATATATATTATAAATTTTGCAAAATCTTCTAATTTTTTAAATATGAGATTTATTCATTATTTGCTTTTTTATAAATCTGATGAGTAATTTATTTTTCTTACAAAATAGTTGTTCGATTAAAGGAGGGATTCGTAATATCAGAAGTAAAATAGTTTTGTTGGGGGTAATTTTGTATTAATTGAATGAAGGAAGGTTGTTTGGTAGTGAATTAAATGGTGTGTATAATGAGGGGGGAGCAATGGCAGGGAAATTTGCCGAGCGTAGAAGCGACCAAAGCCAAACAGTCCTCATTATGCCGTTTTCTACTTAAATGCTCTGTCCATCTCACCTCCATCATTGGATTTCCTTTTACCCTAAATACCAAATCCTCCCCCACATGCTTTCTTTTTTTATTTCACCATTATTATCAAGATTTTTTCAAATCATTATCACATTTTCCCCTACCCGAATTAGTTTAATGATTATTTATTTATTTATTTGTTTTTACATTATATACTTGAACATATATTTGTATTAGTTTATGCAAATCTTTTTTTTTTATAAGATATTTCCGTGAGTATTTATCTCAAATCAAACTTATTCGTATAGATAAATTAACTAAAATGATTTAATACATTTTTAATAGAATAACAAGAAAATATAAGTAAATTATTGAGGGTAAATCGTGAACTTTTTAAGTATAGTCACTAAACGTTTAATTTTATTTCATTTTGTTCCACGAACTTAAAATTCAATTTTAATTTTTATTGTTTTTGAGAAACTTAAAATTTGTAAATATAGTAACAGGTTATTGTCAATTGAAATTGGTTAGATAATGTTAACAATTTTAATACAAAAAAAAAAGTGAACACTGTTTAAAAATTTATAGAAAAAAAAATGATAGATTTAATAAATAAAATTTTTAAAAGTATATATTTAAAACAAATTTTATGTTTTTTGAAAATTTAAAGACCGAAACAGAATTAGCTTAAGAGTTCAAGAACTAAAATTGAACTTTTAAAAGTTTATGGACTAAAATAAAACATAACAGAGTTCATAGACTAAATTAAATTTTTGAAAATTCAAAACCAAAATGGAACAAAAGTGGAAGTTCAGGGACCAAAATAATATTTTATCTAAATTAATTTCTAAGAGGTAATATCATGTATTGTTCTTGAATCTTGAATTTGAATTTAATAAGCTCTAATTTTATATTAGAGAATATACATCAATAATTCACCTATCTTATAAATGTTCGAATGATTCTCTCACTTTTAGAACGTGAGATAACGATGTAATGTTAAACGACATTAGACCAATTCAAAATAGTTAAAACATGAAATTAAATGCTTATTTAAAAAAAAAATTAAGAAAAAATATAAGTTAATTATTTTGAAGTATTTAACCAAACAAAATGATAGAAGTAGAGTTGAAATGATATAAATTTATCTTCCCAAAATATATATATCAAAATCCCATATAAAATGATGAGGTTTTATTTGAATATTAGGAGGCAATTAGTACTTGTAATGTAAGATTAGAGGATTGTACAAAGAGAAATTAATTAATTAATTATGATAAGAAATTTAACCAAATTAGAACATTAGGCACAGAGTTTGGCAGTAAAGCGTGAGTGGATGCATGCCATTGCTGCGCCTTTACGTGCATGAGTTAAATTCAACGTCACACATTCATAATTATACCCTCTTTATTTTTTTTAATATATAGTTTCAATTAAATCAAAACGACGTGTCGTCAAAATCTGTCTCTGCATCCACAATCACTATGTCGACTATGTCGAATCGACTCTCCCGCATGCTCACTCCTTCATACATCTTTTGTAGTAATAGTTATTCATACCTCTATTGATGTTGAATCCAAAAAAGATATAATTACTCTATTGGTTATTTTTCATTTATTTTATATTGTATTTTGTTTTCTAGTTATACCATTTCTTTCCAATAATATATACTATGTATACATTTGAAAATGTTTATATACATGCATTTATTTATATATATATATATAAATAAGAGAATACATACATTTATAAAAATAAACTAAAAATACTTTTTTTTACATAAGTTACATACTTATTTATGAAAACAATTTATTGCACGCATTAGTTTGAAAATCTAAATCTGATAGGTTCAAGTCTATTTATTCTTTTTTTTAAGAGTTAAAATGATAACTTATTATTCTAACTTGAATTTTTTAAACAATTTAGCTTTTCAAATGTTTGAATTTAATGCAAAACCTTGAAGATGCACAATTCATTCTCTACTTTCCATAATCGTTTTTAAATTAAGATTTGTCGTTTATGAATGCATGAAGATTTAACACTATAATTTAGAATACTTCAATTATAACACTGTGATTTATTTAAACTTTTGAATTTATTTAAACTTTTGAATTTCATCTTATCAATGCCTAATATTATATAGTACAGTCTTTTATATATATATAGAAAAAACTTCTAAGTTTTAAATTATGTTACGACTAATCATATTTTAAACTGAAAAATAACAGCTAGTTTAAATTAATATTTATTGACTTTCTAGACATCGAAACAAAAAAAGTAAGATGATAAATAAATGATAACAACAATCAAAAAAATATATAAAAAATTAATTTCAACATCATTTAATTAAAAAATATAAATATTTAATAAAAGTAATTCTTTTCATAAGTTAAAAATATAATGATAAAATTTTCTTAGATTTAAATACAAATTTAACACTTTTATTAAAAAAAACCAACAAATAAAATTATTTATCAAGGGTATTTTAGGAATGTTTCTAAAATATTTGATCAAGTGTTATTTTTCCAAATTTTCAAAATTTTGTGTCAC
>JBBMEG010000022.1:5960384-5979353 GCA_037832605.1 Cyclanthera cordifolia
ATATACAAAATAATTAAAAATAGTCAAATTTTAAAATATTCGCATATATAATCATTATTATTATTATTATTATTATTGACTATTTCCAAAAACAAAAAACTACAAATACCCAAATTTCAAAGTATACCCAATAATTGGCCCAACAATCTACCATTTGGGCTTTACTAGAAAAATACCTGTTCGAGGACCAACAGATATTGGGCCCTTTTATAATCTTTGGGCTTGAGAAACAAGATGGATGGAGGGAGACAAACGACAACCAACGTCCCTTGTTAATAACAGGGAAACGATGTAGAAGTTTTGTAATATGATTTTTTTGAGCTAAATAATAAATGGAGGTGACAAAAGAGCATACCTCAAGCAGTTACAACCTAGTAAACATGAGGTTGTTTCTACCACTTACATATGATTCTGATACTAAACGCATAGAGGTGTGCCAATTAATTATGAATCTTAATGTTATGATATTATTAAATTAGTGGAAAAAGATGGCGTAGAGAAGTTGAATTAGGAAGTAGAAAAGACAGTTATTTACGCTCATTAAATAGTCAATCCATTCTGAGATTTGTTTTCAGAATTTGTAATCATTTCTCGTCCTCAGTTTTGCTCTTCACGTACAAGGCATGATTGGATCGTGTATAAGCTGTGTGTTTTCAATTCTTAATTTTGTTTTTAAAAATAGCCCCTTTTTTCTTTTCTTTTCTTTTCTTTTTTTTTTTTTTTTTTAATTTTGCGGTAGATATACAATTTTTCACACACTAATTTCATGATTTTTTTTTCTCTGAATATTTTTTGTTGGGGGTTAAAATCTGATCATATATATATATATATATATATATATAAAGGTTAAGTTGCCTATTCAAAAAAAAAAAAAAACTTTTTGCAAATTTCTTTTTTAGTTTACAATATTTGGGAGTATGAGAATTAGAATCAGTGAACTGGAGGTGTGTTGATGTAGCATAATGCTTCTAAACTATTATTCTTTTGGAAAAATTTATTGTGATTTAAAGAATAATATAGGTATTAATGGTACACATAAAATATAAAAGTTTGATTACATATATGACCTAAAAATGAATTGTATTATAATATATTGTAATATTAATACGACATCCATGACTTATTAACTATTTTTTAGTGTTTTAGTAATGTATCCATAATTTAACATACCTGTTATTATTTATTCAACTTGGTTATTATGATCATAAAATTACGAGAAAGTGAGAAGAGTAGTAGCTCAGTGTATGTTCAAAGATCATGAGATTACGAGTTCCAATCTCCACCCCAATTGTTGTAATCTAAGAAAATATTGATATATATTATTCATGTAAATAAGAGTGCCGAACTTCGTCAGGAATATATTTCATAACATTATAAGAGTGTCAAACTTCGTCAGGAACATCTTCCATAACATGATAGTGAGCTCCCTCCAGAACGACCAACCAAAAAGACAATGAATCAAACTATTAGCACACCTATTGCATTACGAAAATGAAACGAAAGACAAATTGGATATGAACAACAAGCAGTCATCCACAATTAACGTCCCCACATCATTTCTAATATATGTTGCTACGAAAGGAGAATTTGAACAAGATGTTGATTATCAAATTTCACTTTCAAATACTGAAAACCAAGATCCACGTACCACCAAATACCTTCACGAATCACCAAAATGTTGCCTATTCAATATCAAGCACCACCTATATTTTAATTTGGATTCACTCTATTCATCCATGTTGTGCTTAACAATTACACTGACCTAGATAATGGAGTTAATTCACAATGTCCTCATAATAATCTAGTTTTTGTATTTAGTGTTGCACTTATCCCATGGTGAGATTCCTTCCCTTTTGTCAATACAATTTTCATTGCATCTTTTATTTATATATATATATATATATATATAATTACAACAATTAGGGACATGTTTTAATTCAATCAATTGATACATTTTTCCAAGATAAAAAACAACAATAACTATTATGGAAGATTAGAAGGTTTAACCATATACTTAGTGGTTACAAATATATGAAGATCATATTATTATGCTATTGGTATTAACAATGACTCACACGTTTAAGCGCACCCATTTATATTCAATCTTATTTTAAAATATGTAAATTACAAAATTTGGTCGATATATAATTAAAATTAAAATTATATTTATTTTTGACAAAAGATGAGTGATTAACCATTGTTCATCAAAACCCACTCGTCTATAACTAATAGTAATCAATCACTTATCAAATTTTATATTCAAACAATTTCATCAAATTTTACACAAAACATTTTTATTAAACCACCATTAACATCAATTTTCAAACAAATAATTAACTCTTCTACCACTACTAACCTCAATTATTAAATGCAAAATAATTTTTTACGTGAATAATTGTAAGTTACTATAACAAAAGGTCATGGTTATTCATTAAAACTTCATCAAATGTAAATTAAATGATAATTATACAAAATTATATCTAACCTTTTCTTTTTCTTTTTTTTTTTTTTGTTGGGTTGAATATCAAATTTGGTTGTTTAGCTTAATTTTTTTTTTTGAGTATATTTGACTACAATCAAAAGAAAAGAAATTTGTTTTTGATAAAATGTAATTCAAATAAATCAAACAATAAAAAGAGATGATGGAAATTATAGATGGATAATTTAAAATTTAAACTTAATTATTTAAAAAAGAGAGAGAAAAAATAGGATTTGTAGTAGTGAGGCTACTGTTGACATTGATGAAGAATTAGGGGGGTGTGTGTCTGTCATCAAGCGAGTGTCGCCGCCAAACAGATTTGTGCTGATAACGCCATTTAATGAAACTCTCTGTAATTCTTCGTTTTCCCAAAATCCTAATTATAATTTTAATTATAATTCGATTTTATTAAAAAAAAAAATCCATAAAACCCGAACGCCCTTCTTTATTTATTTTCAATAACCATTTTCAATTCACTCAAACGCTTCTTCTTCTTCTTCCCTTTTCAATAATGTCTTTCTCTCTAAACCCCAACGCCGATCCTTTCCCCTACTCGACGCCGTTTATTCCCCCGCCGAAGTTCCTTTTCTTCAACCCGCCGTTCCGTCCTCTTCTCTGGGCCCCACCGCTCAACAAATATGGGCTTGATGGGCCTTACATGGGCCAATATCCGCTCCGCAATCATCCTGTCTACGGCTTCTACGACGTCGTTTCGCAGGTTCCTTCGTGGCCGTGCTCTGATGGATTTGGCGGCGGCGGGGTTTCGAATTTCGACGGCGGCGAGGTGAAATCTGGGAATAAGTGTTGTAAGGTTAAGAAATGGGTTCCTCGAGTTCGTTGTCGTGGTGATGATGAGAGTTCTATTCAATTTCCAACTGCCCTTGATTGCTCGCCGTTTGAAATTACCACCCTCATGATCAAGAACATTCCTAATCAATTTAGGTGACACATTCATTTTTATTTTTAATCTGATTTTGCTTCATGTCGTTGATTTGTTCTATTAATTGAATGTCCATTAATATTTTATATTTACTTTATATGGTCACGTTTACTCTAAGATAAATGATGTTTAGTTTTTGAAATCTAATTCTACTAAGGGCTCTCATTTGCTTGTGAAGCATATGTATTAGTAAAATTATGATGCATGTTCAATTCTCACAAAATATTACCGAATACAGTCAAATTCATATCGTGCGATAATATTGATAATATTTATTAATACAGTAACTACATTTATTAATTTTTTTAAAAAATTAATAAATATAAACAAGTTTCTTTGCCTATCATTCAGGACATTTATAAATCATTTTATTTTTTAATTTATTTTGAAATGAAATTAAATATTTATGAAACATGATCTTAGGTTTGAGATTATGTTTATATGAGCAGGCGACACAATCTTTTGAACATTTTGGATGAACATTGCAAGTGGAAGAATCTAAATTCGTATCCAAACAGCAACTTCGATAGCCGCAGGTCGGAGTACGACTTTGTTTATCTGCCCATGGATTTTCGGTCAGTGTAATTTCTTAATATCTCTTTTTTTTTTTTTTTTTATTATTGCATGGTAAGTTAAAAAGTTTCTATTTATAGGAAATATTGGTACGATGGAAAAATCTCAAATTTGGGATATGCATTTGTAAATTTCACCAGCTCTACAGCGGCTTCTGAATTTTGTAAAGCCTATAGTCAACGTCAATGGGACGTTACGGTCAACAAAAAAGTCTGCGAAATTAAACCTGCCAAACTTCAGGTTTATTTCCATTTTATTCCCCCACAGAATGTCTTATTTACTTGTTTCTCCCATACCCAAACATGCACCAAGTTGTTACTAAATTCATTTCCTTTTCATAAATTTAACCTGTTCATAGGTTCTTGTAAACATGTCGCTATTTGATGTGTAGGGTTTGAAAGCGCTTATGGAGGCGTTCAGGAGCAAGATATTTTGGTGCCATGCGAATAACTACCTGCCCGTAGTGTTAGAGCCGCCGAGCGATGGCTGTCGAAGACGTCGAGTGACACCGATCGGCAAACGCATCGGTCGGCCGCCTCCGAGTTCAATAAAGAAATGTGGCTGACTCTAACTCGGTATGGATGAGTAATGTGAGTTTGGTTTTTAGGGTTAATGGTTTGATTACTCGAAGGTGGTATATGGTAAGTGTAATATTTCTCTCTACAAGGTTTACAAAGCTAGTTTAAGTTTATTATGGATGTTGTTTATGGCTTTTCTAATGGAACTTCTTCGCAATATTCCACTTTTTTTTTTTTTTATTGGATTTTGACCAAGTATTTTTCTTCCCTTCCACGTGTGGTTAACTTCTAACATCTATCATGGGTTAAATCAATAATTATGACTTTTATAAATTAATGAATGAAATAGAAATCATTAAGTTTAAAATCCTGAAGAAATCTAACCCCAAATTTAATTCTGTGAAATATTTTCAAAATATTTCAAATTTCGGGGATATACCAAAAAAAGATGGACATACTAATAATTATATGTTGTACAAATGCATTACAATCGGTTGTAGGTTGTAGGAAGACTGCAAATGTCCCACATTGGTAAGGTGGAGGTTCTTCAACATATATATAAAATAGAATTGACTACTCTTTTCATTGTCAATTGGTTTTGAGATGAATGCTCACACTTTTTAATATGTTATCAAACTCTACTCTGAAAAAAAAAAAATGTCATGTAACTAGGGTAGAATAATTTCTATTTATTTTTTGAAGTTATAATGACGAGCATGGAGACTTGAAATCGTGACTTGTTAGTTTGTGATCGAAGATCTGATTAGCATGTGTAATAATAATTTCACTAGTCCACAAGTTGTGGTAGAGAAAATTTGTTAACAACATAGTTAAAACCTTTTAAACATACACGTTTTGGAGGTTCCCCAGTCTCTTTGATGTTCTGTCTCTATGAAATGTTTCATATTGAACTAGACCACTGTTTGGTTTGGGGATCAAAATCTACCAAACCACATATAATATCTATAGTTTATTGTAATATTTTTTTTTTTTTTTCTTGATGGAGCATCTCCTCTTGTCCCTTATAATAGGTCCGCCGTTGAGTGTTGCCTCTAGCTACTGCTGTTGTTGACCTATGGACGTTGAAATGTTAGAAACTTTTAGTTGGTTGATAAATGAAGAATGGTTCCTTGAGGAAAAAAGATGGCAGGAAAAGGATTATTATCATCCAAGTTAATTTAAACTTGCAATACTTTCAGTAACAAAACATAAAATGTCAAGAATCAAATCTAATCATAGGTCTAGAATTAATAGCATAAATGTTCGTTAACAATTTATATTCTATTTCTTTCTAGAAATAGTGTAGGTTGTAACTTGAAGGAATCAAATTTTAAAGTTTAAACTCACTCTATGTGCAAAATTAATACTTTTTTTCAAAATAAAAATATTTCACCATAAAAAAAAAAAAAGAAAAGCACAAAAATCACTACAACATTGATAAATTGCACATTATGTTTTTAAATTTTTTACAATAGTGGTTTGTTTAATTTCCACACACTTTTGAAGTTTTAATTTGATTAATTAAAGTTAAAATCCTAAACTATCAACATAATAAAAAGGATGTTACTAGTTTGAATCTCAAAATCTAATAATTATTGAATTAAAAAACAATAAATTACATAGGATATAATTAGAAAGTAGAAGCTAAGGTTTAGGAAACTTATTGATACAAAAGTAACTACACGTAGTCCAAACCAAAATACATAAAAAACAGTAATATTAGCAAGTAGATATTATAAAAAACAAGAGGTAAAAGTAAAAAAAGTAAGAAAATTTAGAGAAGTGAATTAACAACAAGCTTAAAATCCTCAAGAAAAACAGCACCATCCCCATCCCCATCCATAGAAGCAACAATAGCAATACAATCTTCAACAGAACCTTCCAATCCCAAATTAACAAACACTTGATAAAGCTCTTCCCCACTCACAAGATCATCTCCATCTTCCTTTAATGCCTCAAAAGCAATCTTCAAGTTATTCTCCAACTCCCTAACCTCCAAACCCTTGGTATTCATCACCAAAAACTCCTCCATGCTCAGCAACCCGTCTTTGTTGACGTCGCCTTCCTCCATCATCTCGTTCACCTCTTGCTCGCTCAGGTTGTATCCGAGCGAGCCCATGATCCCCCCAACTTCAGCTGATGAGATCAATCCATCATTGTCCGCATCAAAGGCTCGGAATGCTTCAATTAGGCTGAAGATGTAGCTTAGGTTCTCGATCTCGGCCGAGAGTGATCCTGCTTGAGCCATGGTTTTGTTTGGATGTGTGGATTATTGGAAGCTATGCATATGGGTGTATTTATATGTAAGTTTTAAGTGTTTGGATACCTGAAGAATTGGAGGAAAATGAAAAGAAAAGTGGGGATATGAAATCTTATGCCGATTCAATTATTCAGCCACTTTGGGGAATGAGGTTCCTGCCTAACCTAAAACTGTAGTGCACATCTATTTATTCTATAAAGTTGGTATATGATTCTAACGCCGAGCATCTGAAGCAGATGCTTTTGTGGGAATATGATCTTGTAAATTTACATGATTAAATAGAATCTAAGTGATGTAAATTAACCCTATTTCGAAAATTTAGCCCCTCATGATAAAAATAAATGCCATGAATTCAAATCTTCACTTGAAATAGTTGTTCAATAAATAAATAAATAAAACTCTAATAATCTGCATAGTTACAAAAAATTAATTTTAGTCCCGTATAGTTTGATACATTCTATCATGTCCGTCATCTTAGACTGATAATTACTTACCTATATAATTGAAAAAAATCAAAATTTCATCTACTACATATAAAGGCATCTACATATATCACATGCCCTGAATCTATAACTCATTTTGTATTTAATCAATTATTTAACACACATCAACAAAATACAATAATAATATAAATCTCATTCATAACTTTCTCCCAATAGGAACAAAATTTATAATTTTACTAAAAAGGATGTTCATGCTTTGGATGGTGGAGCACAAAATTAGTTTCATAATATTTATTATTATTGGATGTATTAGGAAGAATGAGAATAAGAATGATTATGAAAGAATGAGAATTAGAAAAAAAAATAGGAAAGAAAGTGATTATAGAAAAACGATTATTTGTGTTTGTGATCAAAGAGAAAGATTTTGAAAAGAATGATTATTTGAATTTGAAGTAAAGAGAACAATAATGAAGAAAATAAAATAATGAATATGATATAAGTGAAAAATAATTATGAAAAGAATAAAAAATAAAGTGACGAATAAAAAAGTTATTTTGAAAAATGTGATTATGAGTGATGATTTTTGGTGGCTCAAACATCCGACCCCATTCCTCTTATCTCCACTGATGAGGAACCGACCCCACTCCTTTTTGGATGAAGAGCCAAAAAATCTTTATGAACTCTACAAATACAATATAACTTTTACTTTAACGACTCTTCACCTTTAAACAATGATTCTACCACAACAAACCACTCCAACTAAATGAGGATTTTCTATCCCAACTAAGATTTAATCTTTTTCAAGCCCCTAGTAATCACATCCATTCCTTTCCAAATCCCACTATTCTAACACACCAACGAGGAAAAGAAAAAGAATCTAAAACCATAAAATTCTATTGGTAAAATTGTAAATTATCCACATGAACAAAAACCAGACATTCTTATAGGAAAACAAACGGCTAAAATTTAATTTTCCCCCTCAGTGAAACTCATGAAAAGCAAAGCAGGACTTCTTATAGGATCATTCTGAAAGAGTAACAACAAAGCAAACTACAGTGCCATCTTCAACTGCGATTGCAAATAAAATTAATCTATCAACCTAATCTGACAGTGCACTTTGCCAGACCAACAACACTCACTCTCTCTGCTTCCTGCCCAACAGTTTCAGTTTTTTCTTTTACTCGTTAAAAGAAAAATGGAAAGAAACCCTACACAACTTACCACAATAACAAGTTGATATCAGGCATTTTGAATCTCACCAAGTCAAACTGACAAAGATCCCACAAGAATGGTTATCAAGTTCACACAGCATTGGAGGGTTCTTGTAACTTGCATATGATCGGCTTCAAAGATGGCTTCAGGTTAATGTACTGCAACAAAACAATCGAACAAGCTATAAGTGCACGGAAACTGTTGTATAATCACAGCTGAGTTCTTAAATAATCCCAACTCTAGTCCCCTTTAAGGATTGGTCTCATTGGTTGAGGCTTGAGACTTCCAAGGTATGCTTCCTTGGAGGTAGGTCTCTAAGTTTGAGACCCACAAATTGAGCTTAATTGTAAATTCCCTAGTTATTTTTCAGGGCAGGGGCCTTGGGACATGGAGACTTGGGACCTTGGCTTAGCAACGAATGAAGGGGTGTCCTCAAGTATATGGGAGGAAAGCTCTGAGTCTCTGATACCCAGTCATCAAGAAAAAAAAAAAATCATAACTCTACCAATTCGCCTAAAGTCAAATTTGGCAGCATTACTAGACTAGATCTTGTTGGTTAAATCATAAATATCCCCATGGGAAAATATCAAAGGAGTAGACCCTCGCCCCTCCAAAATGAAACAGAAAAAGAAAAGAATCAAGCGACAATGTCAGGTTTGATTTATACTGTCTCATGCATAGTTTGTGGCTCAAACTTACAAACTCAGCAATTATATTCCATTTTCATTATCTAGCTAGCTCATGAGCACCTTCCCTTGTAACAATTAAACAAAGGATATAGCATCTACAACATTTGACAGTGGAAACCAATAACACAACTTTTTAGATTAGTGAGCACAAATATTGAGCCCATGATTTAAGTTAACGTAGGACCATTATATCCAAAAAAAAGAAAAGGGACCATGCGTATGAGGGACCAGCAAGTTCTCAACACAATTATGAATTATTAAAGACGGAAAATCCATAAAAGAAATACATACTCATTCCTGGATACTGGCGTCAAATTTTCTTTTTAGTTTTTAATAATAAAACTGACATTGAAATCAAACAATGATAACCAAGTAAAGCAGAAGCAAGAATATTAATGAAGATAGGAAGCAATCGCAATTTACCTGCTCATAAAAAGCATTAATCTCCTCTTCTGTAATCGCTTCATCATCTCCTGAATTTTCTTCCCATCCAAGAGAACGAAGAAATGCAGCTTCTTCCTCAGCTGTACATAAAGCGATGCTAGGGCTCGAACTCTTATTCATAGCCTCAGACAACCTCTGAACCTCTTCAGTGATATTGCCATTGCTAGTCACCTCATCTATAACAGTAGAAGAATGCACTGCAGCACTATTTACTCCCGCATTAACTATCCCTGACTTTTTCATGGCAGGGGATGTACAGATACCTGAATCTAGGAGACCAGTGGAATCATTCACTGAAGTTTTCTTCTTAATGAGATTAAAGAAATCATTCCTGCTTTGCAATTGAGAAGGGGGTCTCTTTTCCAAAGTGGATCCTGATTGCAGATCTAAGGCAGCCACTTTCTGCTCCAGAGAGGATGGAGGATTCAGGTTGTTTTGCTTCCTCGAAGAATTGGGTGTTGCCGAAGAGGCAACAGAAGGCTGGCAATTTGGAGTTCTACTGTTGACATTATTAATAAGATTTGAGCCATCTTTTAGCACGTCATTTTCCCATACTGGTTTGAGAACCAGAAATTTCCCATGAGAGGTCTTTGGAGAATCAGACTTGACTTGACCACCTCGAACAGATTGACTATTATGCTGCCCGAATGGGAGCTGCTGTTGACAGCCCTTGGCAGCCACATTCACTTCAGCAGTTCTGGGTGCTCCTTTGGACTTGGATTTTTCAAAATAATTAACCTGAAAAGAAAATGAGCCAACAAATCTGAGATAATTTGAAGATAGTTACATTACAATTGTCTTCTACAACATGAATAAGGTTATAGAGAATGTTGTTTCATCAGAAAAGATTCTGGATACGGATTACAGAATAAAAAAAAATTAGGAAACAAAAACTTTCATTGATGCAATGTATGAAAAGCTAAAAAAAATCTCATCATTATTACGTAATCTACTCCAGTCAATATGAATAAAGTATTTCAGCACTAAAAAATTCCCAGTAAAAACCTTTTCCACCCAGATTCTATTATTTTCATCATTAGCATATCTATTAAGATAAAATGATCATGGAAACGTCTTTGTAACAAAGAATGTCATTTAAAAGACAACGTTCCCCCTTCAACCATTACAGGACAGAAAGAAAAAAAAAAGAGAGAAGATTCTAAAATTAGAACTTGAAAGAGAGCACACAGATTATCCAAAATTGTAAAATCAGTATCACTCGAAATTTGAAATGGAACTTTTTAGTTAACAATAGGAAATTCAAACCCATGATCATAGACACACTTATAGACACACTTATGTTGATTGAACTATTGCTCAGGTTAGCAAATTCAAAAGGATGATATCAATACTTAATTGAGTGCAATGTGTTTAGAAAGTCCCAAAGGCTCCAGGCTCAATGTTGTTGCCTCCCCTTAGAAAAGTGAGGCATGGATAGAAAAGCCCGTAAAAGCCGGACATATTTCATGAAGCCCTCAGGCGCACAAGATGCACGCGTTGAGGGCTATATTATTTTTATTGTTGTTATTTTTTAAATCCAAGTAAAATGGTGGTGTTTGACTCGATTTTCACTAATTTTTTTATTTCAAATTCAATCAACAATTATTTCAAAGGTTCATTTAAAAAAAAAAATTAATCGTTTATCCTAATCCTCAATCCACTCTTTTTTTTAACGGAAACAATTTTTCTTTAAGAATATGGAAAAGATACAAAAACCAGAAGAAAAAGAAAAAACACAAGCAGAAGCAAGGGAACTAGAAAACAATACAAACTAAACATCCTGCCAAAAGAGATAAATGACTAAAGCAGAAATGAGGCAAAAACTCCCAGGAACGGCAGAAACTAAGCCGCAATGATAAGCAAATCCCAAATGATGGAAGGCCTGGAAGGAGCACTGATATCAAAATAACAAAAGCAGAATAATGGATTATTGCAGATAGAAACCCGCAACGAAAGAGCTTTGCACATGATAATGGATCAAGCATAAACAAAGCCTTGAGCAACAAAAATATCCTCAATGAAGGAGAAAATGAGAATGAATATGTATTTAGCGACCATAAATTTTATCCTTAGGATGTTAATTGTTTTTACAGATTAATATTTTAATGTGTCGATTTTTTATGGGGTGACTACGTGAAAATTTCTATATTAAAATGGGTTAATATATATTTTTGTATATATATATACACACATGTAAATTATTATTTTTCTATGCATGGTGCACATTGTTAAAAAAAAAAAACCACGCCTTTGTACGCTTTGCGCTTAAAAAGACACCAATGAGAACTGACTTACAACATTTTCTTGCAATTGCTGGAGAATGAGATAAATATAAAGGGGCACTGAGTAAGTGTCCATTTTTAGGGTATGTAGGATCCTCTGGACCCTACGGATCCCTAGCTGCAGTAAAGGTGAATGGGTTTACGTGGAACAGGAGGACGGAGGACTAGGGAGTTTGTTTACCGAGATTGTAGCTCAAAATACTACTGGTCTCGCTTACAGGAAACAAAATAACATTCCAAGACTCCAAGAAAGAACCTTCACATCCTTGAGAGGGGGGAAAAAGAATCTTCCTCCTAATGAAGCTAGACTTTCTAGTACTTGATCCAATTTATAAACATCTTTTTTCAGTATCTTGCAAGTGATAGAGTTTATTTTATATTTTTTTTCACAATCTTGTTTACTTGACTTTGGCTATGAATATACCATTCTTGTGGTCAACTTGGAGACGGTATCTTCATACTTTCATCATTTCATCAAACTCCAGTCTTACATAACTATTACTCAAAAAAGAATATATTCATGTAAGACATTCACAGTCCCATTTACAGATCTTACATATTTAGCAATAAAATAATTATGTCTACCAGTGAGAATGGACTAGTTTCATTTCATTACTGAATTTACAGCAAGATTGGAAAGGGTGAGGATATTCTCTTTAAGGAAGATAGCTGGTTAGAGTCCCAAAAGCCAATGAACTTATACTCTCACCTTTATCGGATCTCCATTAAAAGAAAGACATCAATTAGCTCTTTCTGGTGTTGGATAAAACATTCTCGAATCTCCACTTCAGAAGATCCCTCACAGAGGACAAGATTGCGGAATGGACTTCATATCAAGCAAGCTTGACAATACTAATCTGAATGAGTTGATGGACAAGTGGATTTGGCCACATGAGAAAGATGGGTGCTTCTCGACAAAGTCTCTTTATAAATGCACTGTGAGCTCCACCGAGGGCCTAGCTGAGGATGATTATTTGTTCTATAAGGCATTGTGGATGGATGAAAACCAGCCTAAAAATAAAGTTCCTTGTTTAGGAGATCAGTCGTATGGCCATCAACACACATGACTCTTTTGTTTTTTTTTTGGAAACCGGGAATCAAAGATTCCCTCCACTATACCCGGGGTAATCACGTCCATCCCTAGGTCAGGTATCAGGAGACATCAAAATAATAGAGACACAGGAGGTGTCTACAAAGTTAATGTCACAGGTAGGTCTCGAACCTGGGACCTTGAGGGGAGAATACCTTCAAAGCCCAAGACTTCCACCATTGTGCCACCCCTTAGGGACCTAGGTACCAACACACATGATATTTTACCAAAGAAGATCCCAAATTTCAATATACAAGGATGAAGAAACACCTAACCATATCTTTATCCAATGCAACTGGACTCATACTCATTGGAGCAGACTTTTGAAAAAAGTTAACAGGACCTTTGTTCAACCAAAAGACACGGGGACTCTTATCCACTACTTTTTGATCGGGCACCCATTCAGAAACACTAAGGAGATAATCTCCAACAACCTAGTATATGCTTTCTTTTGAAAATTGTGGGCGGAAAGAAATAATAGAATATTCAATGACACATCTTTCTTTGGAAAATCTTATTGAACCACCACTTCATTTGGGTTTGTACCAGTGTCATCATATCCACCCCTTATGTATTTATGATCTTTGTACTTTGTTCGACCATTGGCAAAAACTATTGTAATCTCTGATGATATTTTTGTACATTTTTCATATATTTCTTATAAAAAAAATAATTACTAAAAATTTCTAATTCAAACATTAACTAGATTAGAAGAACAGGTCCTACTAGAAACAAGGATTCCCTGCCCTGTTAGGGGGGGTCCTGGGAAAATGAACATCTCTAGCAGCAAGAGGACTGAGGACATTGGCAGCAGCAGTCAATGAACGATGGAGGATGGTAATAGTAACGGAGGTTGTGCGATGGATTAATATCGGAGCCTCACCAAGTTTCTTCTTTGCTCTTCATCACAACTGCCGGATCGTTGTCTTATTCAGAGGAATCGGTCGGATCGCCACAAACAACCAATGTCGTTGCAGATAGTCATTTCTTCGAAAGAGAGTTGAAAGAAGGTTAATGGGGTCGCTACTTTGTTGAAAAACAAAAAGAGCAATGCATCAATCTCATCTATTGATGCATTGCTCTTTTACCGGCCTTTTCTGGTTGCTTATTTTAGAGGCTTTTAGCTGGTCAATTTCGTTTCCAATTGATGTCCCCACTTTTCTTAATATGACGAAGACATTGTAAATCGATGACTTTCTAGTATTTGTGTTTTCTTTTGGTCTCTTTGGGTTGATAGTAATAGTCGAATTTGTAGAGATGTAACTATGTCTTTTAAGCATGATCTAAAATCTATTCTTTTAATTGTGTATTTTTGTGTGATGATTAACACCCTCTTTCCTCTAATAACTCATCTAGTCATCTTATTTCATTTCCAATTGAAAGCCTTTCTTGTAATACACTCATTGGTGATTGGAGTTCATTCCCTCATTTCATTATCTTAAGCGAAATTGTTTCTTTTTCACCAAAAAAATAGTTTGTTCATGTTTTGTCTCCAAAAACATAGTATGCCTGAGATTACCATGAGAAGTATAACGTGCAAACAATTACTAAAGAAAGCTTCTGTCCATGGATTAAAAAATTTCAATCTCTAAAGAAAATTCATTACTACTACAACTGAAAAGCAGATGAGAAACCATAATAGACAACGAGATTAAACAGAAGAACATGAAAATAATATATATATAGGTGTCCTTTGCATGAACTGTAAAACAAGTAGATTTCAGGTATGCTGAACTATAAAAAAAAATAGCGTTACAGGAGAAAAACTCACAGAAACTTTAGGCATCGAGGGTGTCACTGGGATTAACTGCCTGGACTGCTTAATAGCCAACTCCTCGAGCCTATGTGTCTTGACAGACTACAAACAAAGAATGAAATTATTTCAATGGCAATAAATGTATTCTAAAAATGTTAGAGAGAAAAGTAGCTACCTCGGTTATCTGAGGTGTACCACGAGCTCTTGCTGGTGCCTGTGTTAAAGCTTCAGCCATCTTACGCGGAGTTGTTGCATTTGGAGACCCCAACCCAGAATTAGCAGCAACATTCAGTTGAACAGATGATGGAGCAGCTGTACTGGCCGTGACTATAGTTGGCACCTCAGCCAAAGCTGAGGTCCATCCCTCCCTACCAATCAAAGTTGCATTCCCAATAGCCAAACTCTGAGTAGGTGTGGTCAAGCCAGGAGATGATACCCTTCTTACATCTGGTCCTCCAAGCCTTTCTTCTGATCCAAGTGATGGAAAATCCTTGTAAAAAACAGCCTTATCAGTGATACCATTAATGGTACTTCCTGAATGAAAGTCATTGCTGTTCGCCTCATGGTTATAGCCTCCACTTTTTGAGTCAACAGACACTTTTTGAGGAAATAAATCACCTTGCTTCCTAGATACTGATGAATGGGAACGTCGAAAAGTTTCCTTCTCAGTTCTACTGGAAAAACTATTAACCAGAGGGCTAGAAAAGTCATGACCCCAAGGGCCCCCAAGATTTGACATTTCTTTTTCCTTCTCACGATCCCTATCACGATAATTCCTATTAAAACTACTGTAAGCATTCTTTCCAGAACCATTACTAGCAGTCCACTTTGAGCTTGATGAAGATGACCAATCCAAGAAATCGTGTGATTTCTCTAAATCGCTGATGCTCTTTGAAATTCTACTCCATGAGTAATGAGCTTGAGAAGAAACATCTAGTACAAAATGAGAAATAACAAATCAGTAAATATAATGAAATAGTGATGAAAAGTTAGCAACCTCATATAAAGACTATAGATTCTTTAAAATAAAAATAATATTGAAAATAAATAAGTTGGTGTCCAAAATATTGTAAACTACAAACTACCTGAGTGAGAAGAAGATGATGCAAATAGTTGGGCTGAATTCCCGCTCCCAGAAACACTTCCAGAACTTCTGAGCCACTCTGGAACTAATGTAGGTCCACTTCTTTCCATTATGAGTATCAAATATGACAGCATAACACATCTAGCATCCTTAACCACATTCTTTGAATAACTATTAAGACAACACCACCAGAAGCACTAGTCCTTCCTAATGCCCGCAGAAAATAGTGGAAGTGCTAAAAATGTTTGTAGAAGCATCGATGGATTAAAACATTTGGGCAAGATGCTAGTACTTATTGCGCCAATTTTACAATTTTCAAGAATGGAAAGGAAAGATTTGACTCAACCTCAATAAATTATTTAATCCTTATCTACTGACTTGTTAACTTCCCAGCCCGTTGCCGATTTTTTCTCCTCCAACAACAAATTCTGTATGAGAAATCACAATCACTACAAACTGAACATACCCATGTATGGCAATGTTCCTGAACTCTAACTTATTAATTACAATAACGCTTCCTCCAAACGTTCACCACAAGGGGCAAGTGCTAAGTATCAAAGTCTGACCACAAAAGAATGCAATGGCAATGGCATTGACAATGAAATAAAGCCTATTTGAAAAAAAAATGCAAGGGAATGAAGAAGAGCAACCCTCTTTCCCTCATCCACTGTCCCCAATTAGCGGATTGGAAGCAAGCGTCAATAACTCAAAAGCCCCTCATCACAAGGTAAAACGGCGGTAGAAATAGGAAATGAGGTTATACATATACGTAGACAGAGTAAGAACACTCAGAATTTCGACGCAACACTTGAAACCCTGCAATAAATTCAATCAGAAACCCCTAAAGCGGAGTAAAACATCAGAGAAAACAACAGAAAAGAGAAAATAACAAACCCTAGAGCATAAACTTCATTACTACGCCTTATAATCAGAAACAAAAATCACATAACCGAAATAAACCAAAGTAAATTCCAGCAAAAAAGCAATAGAATTAAACGAAGAATACTAACCTTCAGTCCAGTGATTGAAATTGAAACTAACGAAAAGGGAAACAAAATTGTGCAACTGCTGAATGGAACCCTGTATGGAAGCAATGCGTATAAGAAGAACGCACGAGTTTGGGAGTGGGAGAAGAGACAAATCGAGAGAAATTAGGCGAAATGGAGATTGAATTATCGTCGGAAACGGAATTGGAATTGAGTTTGTGCTTATTGGTCCGCCATGCGAGAGACGACGAGAACGAAGATGGAATTGGAAGCACCGAAATGAAGAGATTGATACTGAAAATGCAACATGCGAAGAACGGCACTCTTCACACGAGAAAATAATATCCTTTTTTTCTATTAAAAATAATAATAAATAACCAGAAACTCAACCATCCCTACGTGAACCCTTTTCTTAAACCAAATTTACAAGCACTAAATTTTCATGATTATTTTTTATTAAGAGTTTGTTGGAACAAATAATACTACTGATACATTTATTTTATTGGTTTGGTGTTAATCTAATTCAATCGTCATTTTACTGATCTCAAACATAAATAATGATTAATTATCTCTAAATTAATTATAGATAATCATTTTTGTTCGTATTTTTTTCTTAATTATTATCCTTCCACATTATTCTCATTATATTTACCTCATGCACTGTATTTTGGTTTTTCAATTTTCAAAAATATAATTTTAATCTATATATTTTTCAAAAGCTTAAAAATAGATTTTACGATTAAATTAATTAACTTTATTTAAAAATTGAATAGAGGTTCTATTAATCATAGATATCACTTCTTATTCGAAAATATCACCTTGTTTCTAAATATTTTTTTCATCATTTTTTTAAAAATATTTGTGAGTGTTCTAATTCAAATGATAAATCTTTTAAATTTTCGTGATCCATCATAACTCAAGTGATCAAGTACCAAATTTATCAATGACTAAATTTTGGTATTGGTAATTTAGAGGCTCTTCTCTATTCTCAAAGTTATATATTTTGATTATCGATAATACAACTTCTACTTACCATATGTTCTCTTTTGACCACGAGATCATGAATTTAATTAATTAATTTTTATTTTTTTTATTTTTTTTGGTGGTTGATAAAGTTTTTGGAAACGTGTTATTTAGCACTCTTTGAAAATTAACTTTATTGAAAGGCAAAAGGAAACGGAATTGAGTGCATAATGCTCATAATTAATAACAAAGTCCACCCACCTCCAAATATGCCATAAATTCCAATAAATTCGAAATCAACTACGAATATATGTGTGTTTTTTTTTTTTTTTTTTAAGTTTCCAACTATGAATTTGTGTGTGGTTTGTGTTTACACATATGATCTTGTGTTTTGACCTTTCACATGCTTCTGATTCTATATCTACGAATTTACTCCAAGATTTTCAAAACGAAAAAAATAAAAAATAAAAAATTTTATACATATATATATATATATATATAGTGGTTAAAATATCGACTTTAAAGTTTGTTTTATTTTAGTCTATAAACTTTTAAAACTTCAATTTTAGTATATGAATTTTCAAGTTTGTTCCGTTTTGGTCTCCTGAACTTTCAAGTTTGTTTTTTTTTTTTTCTTAAATTTGTAAATATTCAATTCTAGTCATAAACTTTTAAAATAAATTAAATTTGATCCTTAGTCAAATTTTTTTTTGTTAAGTTTTAATTAAAAATTAACAATATTTCTCAAATTAGAAATATGTTCACATATTTTCTTTACTTATATTAAAGTTATTGACATTGTTGAGCAAATTTAACAAAATATCAACTTCAAATTTATTATAGAGACCAAATTATTATTTTTTTAATTTTTAAGGATTTTTTTTTTTTGAAAATTAAAGGATTAAATTTAGATATTTGAAAGTCAAGGGACCAAAATGAAACATACATGAAAGTTCAGAAATTAAAATTAAACGTTTGAAAAATTAGGAACAAAACTGAATAACCCCAAAATTTAGGGACAAAAATGGTACTTTAACTATATACATATATATATTCGTAATTTTGATTTTTTTTTTTTTTTTCATTTTTAAAATTTAAATTTATTTTTACTCTAAATCCAAGTACACGTCATTAACGGTGTATGATCAGGAGAATGGTAAAATTAAATCAATTAAATTAATTTGTGTTATGTGTTTTATTATATGGCCAAGGCTTTGGATAACATGAGTGGGTATTCTTAGTGTCAACGA
>JBBMEG010000022.1:5993957-6013715 GCA_037832605.1 Cyclanthera cordifolia
AAAGCCATGCGGGTGTATGCTCAAAGTGGACAATATCATATCAATGTGGAGATTCGGGTAGGGTTGTCATCCTTAACATTTAGATATGATATGTTGTTGTAACTTGTATCGAAGGATTGAGCTAGAGTTTGTTTAATTTTTCAGCTGGAGTAAAAAAGTATACTATAAATTAAACATTCTTCATGACTCCCTTTACAAAATTTTATGACCAAATAGTTTTCCATTTTAAAGAACTTGAACCAAATGAAATTTGATTTTGTTGGTGGGTTTATATGGTTCATTGAATTTTATCCAGTTATTTAATTGTGATTGGTTAATAATTCTAGGGTAAATTATAAGATTTTTTTTTTTAGAATTTTTGTTTAGGAAAGAAAATGTTTATTTTAGTTGAAATTTAAGCAAAAATATAACAATATGAGATTTTTATCAAACAACAATTTAAATTGGAGATTTAATAACTAATTGATAAGATGAAGTAACACTACCTTATAAATATTATTAATATATGTGTGTGTGAGAGTTTTTTTTTTTTTTTTATGGAAAACTCTCTATGTCAACTTTTCATTATCTATTTTAATTAAGCATTTTTTTAAAAAATAATTCATACATATCAAATTTTCATTCGTTTTTCAAAAATTTTAATATTAACTGAAGTGCTGATTTGATTTTTTTTTTTTCTTTTTGTAGTGTATCATACTACGAATATAGTATTCAACTTAATTATAATTTTTGCATATCCTAATGAACTAAAGATATTTTATCAATTCAAAATGGTGTTTTAAGGTTCTTAAAATCCAATGAATCAATACATTCTAACCTATCCCTATTAACATTATTCAACATTTTCAACAACTCAGTTGCTTTCTCCTTTGTCCATTCACTACAACCAACTTGCAACAACAACAAAAGCTTTTGAAATGCTCCCACTTGAAGTGCTTCTACTTTAACCCGGCCTCCATCATCATCTTCTAATTCGAACTTTACAAGCTTCCAAACAATCGAGACCGACAGCTCGGTCGCCAAATCCGAAACTCGTAGTATCTTCTTCACTATCACAGGCATCGTCAAAGCGTGCGCGTACGCCTCTTCCCTTCCTTCTTCACTCTCGCAAATTCCATCCAATGCTCCCAACACCCTCTCGCACACGCTCCTCTCGGAGTCAACAAGCGTTTCGAGGAGCAACGGGAGGAACCCCATTTGTAGAAGTGATTTAGCGAATCTCTTGGGATTGGAAGAGGATGATGCTATGATGTGATATGTTATGAAAAGTGAGGCTTTTTTTGAAGATGGACAAATGGGATCTTTTATGAGCTTTACCAAACTCTCTAAAACTCCATGGATTTCACCTAACTTTGTTGCTTTTTGTGGGTATGATGAAATTATTTCTTTTAATACCAAAACTGAATTTCTTCTTCCTGACAACTCTCCCCCTTCTTTCATAAACCAAACTAGGGATTGTAATGAAGTTTGTGACTTAAGGTGTCTTATGGCTTCTTCTTGTAGAGGAAACATGATTGCCATGCATGATAATATTTCTTCTAAAACCTTTACGCTTTTCTCCAATGTCTCGGGTTTTGACAAGGCTTCAAATGCATACGATAATGAATTAGCTGCATTTAAAATATTAATATACGGTTAGATATGGTTAAATTCTTTAGTTCAATAATTGTTTAACATGGTATCAAATATCATAATTATTATGGTAGTAAGCAAATTAAATCAATAAAAAACACTTGATTTTTTTTTTTTTTTGTTATATTTGTTGAGAATCTAGTAAAATATTAACAAAGTTGTCAAAATATCCAAAAAGAAAAAAAGAAAGTAGTTTTAAGAAAATTTTTATTGAAATTTTACTAAATATTTCAAATTTTCTAAAGATAGATTAAAAAAGTTAAAGGAAAAAAAAAAAAAAAAAAACTATTTCTCATAAACAAAACAAAGAAAATCAAATAATTACAATACTAAACTTTGGACTATCATGCCACCCAATCTTTTACTACACTAAAAAAACAGACACCATTCTCACAAAATAATTATAAATATGATCACATTTTAAAATATTTGACTTGTACAATTGTTAATCTTGTATTTAAATTATAAAAAAATACTTAATAATATTCATTAATACAATGAGTATATTAATTTTATTTTTTAAGTGACTAATATTTATAATTATTTTTTAGATTGGATTAATTTGATAAGTTTCTTTAAAAACATTTCTTGAGTACGGTGTTAATTAGTTTACTAACCTGTTCCATTGGTGATAATACATTTTTTGTTCCTTTCAGTTTCTTTTCCCAACATCTTGATCTTCTCCACCAGGGACTTGCATCCATCACCATCTCCTCGACCCGCAGCGTCTGTAAGCTTCTCGAGAATCTCCCGAATCTGCATGGGAGTGACCGGAACCCTCGGTGTTGGAATCCTCTCAATTCCATAAGCCCTATTGTCAACGCACCAATCTTGGATCATCCTCCTAATGTTATGATTAGGAATAGAATCAAGGCTGTGCAATGGCTGGTTGGTGATTGGGCAGCTAAAATTCCCTGCTTCAATCCAAGTCTCAATGCAGGCTCGATCGTAGGTGATCCCGGTCGACAAGGTCACTGGATCTTTCATCAAGTCAAGCGATATCGGGCACCGGAAATACCCCGGGATAACCAGCTCCCCCATCTCGACACCGCCATCTCTAGCATTACGCCGGTTGGCCCTCCACTGCCTCCAAGAGTAAATCATCTTAAAGAAATCAAAGCTGATCAAAAGAAAAAACCTAGGAGAAGAGATATATTACGAAGGATTTGGCATACATATATATATATATATATACATATATATATATATATATATACATATATATATATATATATATAAATATGGGAGTTTATATGTGAATGGAGAGTGAATGAAGACCACGCGGGAGAATAAAATTAGATTTAAAGAAAGAAATTAAGAGGGAAAACAAAATTTTTAAGGAGAAAGGGGGGGGGTTGAAGGTTGACCAAATCACAAAAAAAAAAAGAAGGGAAGTTTGAAAGCGGAAAATCAGTTTTTTTTTTTTTTTTTTTTTTTTTTTTTTTTTTTTTTTTTTTAATTCGTATGAGAGAAAAAAAAGAAAAAAGAATGAATGAAAGACTTTGGGACTTAAAAAACTCAAAGTTCAAACGTAAAGAACATGGCTATCAACCTGGTCGGTGGGTCTTATGACTGACTCTAACTCTTTGTTTGTTTTTTTTTTTTTTTTGTGGAAAAAAGTTTTTTTTTTCAGTAGAAAATATTTATTTATATTTGAGAAAATAATTATTTTTAATTATTTATCAAACTATTGATCAAATTAATCGGTCAATTAGTACTAACAAATCTTCAAACAAATTATTAATTATTTCGACCATTGTCAAACAAGTAATTAGTTATTTCAACTATTAATAACATCAATTTTCAAATAAGTAGTTAATTACTCTGACTACTACCGATCTTTTCGCTCCTCTCCACTCTACTATTTTCTACCAAACACACCCTTCCGTTTTTCGCTTAGGGTAGAAACTTTGTTAGTATGTATATCATGTATATACATATGTATCTTTTATTATGTAAATGGTTGTGTGTGTTAAAATGTAGACTCAAACCCTATCTTCTCCTTCATTGAATAAAAGATGCATTATACGATCAATCCAACCATTATAGTTACTCTCCACATGACATAAAGTAAAATTGAATGTAAATTATCCTCATACTCTAAATTGAAAATATGACGTCTTGTACTAATTGTTGGTGAACCGCCCCGCACTCCTTCTCTCCCTTGCATGTCGAGCCTTCTAAGAACTACATGAATGAATCATGGCGAAATATATATATATATATATATATATATATATATGCAAGTAAAAGTAAAAAAAATAGGAATTGCTACTACTTTTATCAATGAGATAGTTTTGTTTCTTTTCAATAACTCGATCGTATAGACTTCAAAAGTAAGAAGTCTTTATTTGAAACCGATGTTTGCTCATGTGATAGTATTAAAAGTTTGGGGGCACTCACATCCCCTATATACTCGGAGACGCTCGCATCCATTTCAATGTCCAAACTCGAAAAACAACAATAAATTTTATCACTAAACTGCATATACATGGATCTCAAATCTTAGAATTTTAAAGAAGTACACTTTGAAAAACCCATGACTCAACCAACGTAGCCTACCCAAGACTAAAATTCTTTGCTCTTTCAAGAATTCAAATAAATCACTAAAAAAAATTAGAAAATAGAATTTCTACAATAAATGATTGATTTATTTTCTTAATTAATAGGTTAAAATACTTTTTATTTTTGCTTGCTTTTGTTACCTTTGAAATCTAAAGTTTAAATCTCCGACTATGCTCAAATTAGAATTATGAAGTTCAACTAAATGATAAATACTAGTCAATATATAGAATTTAAACAAAATGCTACTAACATTCCTTGCAACTTAATAACCAAAACCATAATATTACGCCTTCAAATCTCTTAATCAACAGAGACAAAAACAGTCAAAGCCAATATATATAACTCAGCTAGCACTTGTGATGCATTAACATTCACTTTATCAGTAATTCGAGTTTTATTTGTAGCACCTTGTGTACCTTTTGTGATCCCTCTTTCTCAATTTATACTAAAAAAAACCAAAACAAAAATGTCTAAATTATATTGTGCCTAATTTTATAAGATTGAATTATAAAATTGGTTTGGATTTTTTTTTTTTTTAGTTTACAATAACTAAATATGAGATTTGAATCTATGACCTCATATCTTATGTCTATATTAAACTATCACAATTGTTAGCACTTAAAAAATTAATCTTATATCATACAAAGAAAATTAAAACTTATCGCTAAATAGTTTAACAGTTTAATATTATCATTAAAAAAATAAGTAAGAATTCAAAGAGCCTTTTATTATTGATTCAAAACCATAATTGATAGAAACGTTTTCTTAAAAGAAAAAATAAATAAATAAATAAATTGAAACGCTAATTTATGAAGAAGTTGAAATTTTGTTAGAAAACTTACGCGCTTTAGACGCGCAATTTGAATCCAGCGCCTTTAATCTTTGCGTCAACAAGATTCGGTATTTCAGTTTTTCTTTTTCTTTTTTGCTAATTATTAATTATTATAACTAATGTATAAATAAATTATAATATAAAAACATTACGCAAAAATATTTATCTTCTTCGTTTTTTTTTTTTCTTTAGAGAAAATGGTGGGATGTTTGGTATGATCATTTAAACTACTATTTCAAACTACTATTTACCATTTTTTTTATATAAAAAAAAGCATCATTTTGATCATTATTTTTAAATATTCAAAAATAAATATTCATTCTAAGTACTAATTTTACTTATTTTTAAAAACTACATCCAAACAAGATTTTGACGGTAATCACTACTTCTAAATATTTAAAATAAATTTTAATTCTAAATATTTATTTCAAATATTCTTAAAACCTACGTCCAATCCATGTTTTTGATTACAATCGTAACTAGTCATTACTTCTAAATACTTAACATAAATTTTCATTCTAAATACTAGTTTTAAATATTTTTAAAAACTATGTCTAAACAAGTTTTTAAGTGCATTCAATATTACTTCTAAATACCCAAAATAAATACTCATTCTAAATACTCTTAAAATCTCAATCAAATGATATTTTGATGTAGTTTTTAAGAGTATTTAGAATGAAGACTTTTGTTAAATATTTAAAAGTAATGATTAATAATGATGTATTCAAAAGCTTGTTTGCATGTAGTATTTGAGTATTTAGAATGAGAATTAATTTTGAGTATTTAAAAGTAATGATTACGATCAAAAGCTTGTTTGAGTGATGTTTTTAAAAGTATTTAAAATTAGTATTTAGAATCAAGATTTATTTTGAATATTTAGAAGTAATAATTGTAGTCAAAAACTTGTTTTGATGTAATTTTTTTAAAGGTATTTAGTAAATACTAATTCCTAAATCTGTTTAAATACTTCTTCCAAACATCCCTTAGGGGTGTTTGGATGAGTGTTTAAAAACTGTCGATTATTTTAAATAATTTTTTAAAAAATTTGTGATAATAATTAGTTATATAAAATATTTAAAAAATAATTATAAAAACTCATTTTTAATAACTCTATAAAAGAGTTAAATAAACCATTCCAAAGTAAAGTATAATTTATATTAAATATTTTTACATTAAGTTTAATTTTGTTTTTCCACCTGATGCTACACTATTGGATTGTCTTACTTTTTTCCTTTTTTTTTGTGAGTGCATGAAAAAATAATTTCTAAGTAAATAATTATCATCTAATATTATTTTTAGCATAATATTTTATTTTTGACCATATTGATTGTTTGGAATTTCAATATCTAACTATTAATTTTCTAACTGTTTCACGAGAATTTTTATTTTATTTTATAACATTTTAAAACTATTTCTTTTGCTGCTTTTTTTTTTTTCTTTTTGTTAGAATGAGGACAATAAATCTTACATAAAGGATATTAAAAAAACTCAAACCACTGATTTATGCATCACTAGTACCAGCTGACTATGGTCACTTTGACCTTTTTCTCTTTTTTGCTGTTACGTCAATTTGGTGTCAAGAAATATATCATGTTTTTTAATTCAATTATATTTAAAAGTAAATCATTCAAACTCTTGTATTGTAGACATTTTTTTTTTCTAAAAGAAACCATTACAATATTCAACTTTCCGTATCAATAAGAAAACTTATACGGTAAGTTGTCTTATTTGTAAAACCTGACTCGTTCTAACGTTACAATACGTTGATTGATTTTTTATTTTTTTTGAAAAAACAATACGTGGATTGATAATAATGACAATATAATACAAATCAATAGAGCTGTCGCAATTGCATAAATGCATATTTCATATAATTTTGAATACACTAGTTGACTAATTGTATTGACCATCATTATGCATTCTCATTTGTGTGGGACTTTTTGTTGCGTAAGGTATAGTTTTCTAGCACGTGTCAAAATAAGATGACACTATGGTAAAAGAGTTGGTGATGGAAAAAAAAACTTTGTGCACAAATCTGATAAAGGTTGTTAATATACACAAATCTACGTCTCTAATTAACAAGAGCAACAAGTCAATCGACAAAAAAAAAATTGAGTAAACTGGATGATCAAAAGAAAGATAGTTGTCTATTATAAACAATCAGCACGAGTAAATAGATGAGAGATACTTCATTAAGAGGTGTTTGAACTTTCATTTAAAATATGTATTAAGTTGGGTTATAATAACTCAACTCGTGTTTGAGCCATCAATTAAAATAATAAGTCATGTAATAATGTCAAATGGTAATCCATGAAAATAATAGAATCGACTAGACCGTGACAAATATAAAAAACATGTTATAATAAAACTCAACGTGTTATAATAAAACTCTCCCCATGTTATAATAATCTACCATCCAATTCAAAGTTATCATTCATAACCCTTGTTATGATAAATTATACCAAAAACACATAACCTCTCTTATTATGAAAATTAACCTCTAACCATTTAGAATTGGTTTGGCATACCCCAAGTTTTTTTTTTTTTTTGAATTTTCTATCTGGAAATTTGCATTAAGGGGTGTTAAATTTAACTCACTGAAGTTTATGGAAAAATCAAAGAGAATATTTTATCAGCCAAAAAACTTGAGATTGGTTGAACTCCCTAAAAATTAGGCTTATTGCTCTTTCACCTAATAAACAAAACAGCTAAATTTAACTCAACAATTCACATCAAACAGCTTTATCAATAAATACTTACAACATCAATTTCAAAAGAGATCTAAATGCGAACGCATAAGCGTTCCACCGTCCTGCAAGATTTGCTCTAAGTTATGGATACCAAGATTCAGAGGCAACTTTTAGCCTCAAGACTGGAAGACATTAATGATATCATAAATAGTAACAACAAAGACTGTCTAGCAAAATACCTATTTTCTGCCATGGTGAGGATTACTTACAGTAACAACTCCGCGATCTGAACAGCATTAAGCGCTGCACCCTTGCGGATTTGATCGCCGCAGATGAAGATATCCAATCTACATGCATACATGTGAAACCCTTGTCATTTCCTATTGCAATCAGGAAATAAATAGAGAACTACAAAACAGGTTGGATGAACAAGTCAGACTACTAACCCTTTGTTTCTATCTAGTGAAACATCTTGTCGAATTCTCCCAACTGCAATGTCGTCTTTGTTTGATACTTTCAGTGGTGTCGGAAATTGGTTTGCAGCCCGGTCGTCAATAATGACAACTCCAGGAGCATTTCTTAAAATCTCTCTGGCTGCATCCTGCATAAAACAGAAATGATTTTTTTTTTTTTTAATTCATAAACAGAAGTGATACGCGCATAATGATATTACAGCTTCTATAGAGAAGAACAAATAAAAACACAAGAAGTCTGGGGTGATCTACTGATATACATGTAGTCTGACATTTGAAGTAAAATTACACAATTTCTGTTTGCACTGTGAAGAAGAATCTTATATTCCATAGAAAATCAATTTCTCAATTAATTTGAAGCATAGGGAGTGTGGCCTGTGGTTCAGAGTATTAGATTGTGGGAACATCTATCTCAAAACCAATTGACTATAAGAGAAGTAGTCCACACGGTCTCTCAAGACAGTGCCTCTCTTGGGTTCACCAATCTTGATCAATTCTCAATTTCATTTTTATTGGACCGAATATCCATTTAGGTTTATAGACTCTTATATCATATTAGAAAGTGTGGGCATCCATCTCAAAGCCAATTGGTATTGAGATGGATGTCCATAATACTTTCTAATATGGTATCGAAGTCCATAAACCCAAATGGGTACGTATTCGGTTCAATAAAATAAAATTAAAATTCGATTCAAGATTGGTGAATCAAAAAGACCATCTTAAGGGGGCGTGATGAGGATCACATTATCCCATATCGGAAAAGTAGAGAGTCCTCCAAGCATAGGAGGACTACTCCTCTCATAACCAATTGGTTTTTGAGATAGATGCACAGGTAGATGCACACACTTTCTAATACAATTTCTCTTAGAGTTTTATCATAACCGTAAATTCCACTAGTACAAGAGAAATAGTGATAAAATGTCAAAGGAAACCGTGAATAGTTTTCAACTCGGAAAATTATCCTAAATTACCAGTTTGTTTAGCATCTAAGATCAAGGATATTAACAGTTCCTTGATATAAATTGGTACAAAGAGAGAGTTCAGTACTCAATTAATTTGACAAGAGGATGTGTATGAAATTTGCAGGCCATTCAAGAGGTCGGAGTCGACCCATACACTAGCCACGAGTCAGATGCCTTCTACCCACTACATCATCAACAATATAAACTATTCACATTTTTTTATATTCCTTAGAAGGCGTTTGTTTGAGAGTTTTATGAACCTATTAAAAATGAGTTTTTCACTCTATAAAAATTTCATCCAAAAGAACAATTTCTTCTTTATAACCGCTCAAAATAACTCATCATTTCTAATAACTCAAAATACTCATTCTACAATTTTGCAAACAAACATCTCCTTAGTGTCCGGGCCATATCAACTTTTCACAAAACTAACTCAATCCCCTTATCTTTCGGCAGTGTCACAATGTAGAGATTTTTTATTGCAATTACCCGAGTCTTTTAAATTTATATATACATTATTGGGTTGTATTTGCTACAAATTCGTGCTCAGTAAGTTCATGTTTAGGTATTTTATGAATTTTTAAATTCCAATAAGAAGAAAGGAAAAATGATCCATGAGTACTTGCTCAGGAGTCAGGAGGACCATCCTCTAAGAAACTACTAGCATCTACTACATAGTAACCATTAACCAATCAAACAGTTTCCTGTACAGTGAATTCAAAACGTAGAGCATCAAGAAGAATCGTTCAATCTATCATCTCCTCGAAAATCAAACCTATGGCGTACTAATGTACGAAAATATATTAGGCGAGCAAATGAGTAGAATTACAAATAGGTTGGAAAAGGTAAAGAAACACCGCATGGCCTCAAAAGTTGAAAGTAGATCCAGTAGCATTTTTGTGCATTACAAAAGCAAATGCGGAAGAGAAAAAACCATTTCAAGTTTTTTTAACAGAATATGAAATTCAAAAGAAAAGCAAAAAAATTATAACAAAAAAAAAAAAAAGAAAAAAAAAAGAAAGAAGAAGAAGACGAGAGAGTTCACTCTGCATTCACGGTCTTAGAGGAGGCTCTCCACCCACCCAAAACCTGAATTATAATGTTTTCAGCTTGGACACTTAAATCCAAGGCCTTGGAGGTTATCTCCAAAAATCCCAAGCACATTACCACAAAGAATATCCCTTCGGTCCTAACATCACATGTTATTTTCACAATTACAGCAGATTTCCATTCCCGTTAAGAAGTCTGGGAAAAAGCACTTCAATTTTATTTTATAAGAAACAAAGCTTTCATTGAGAAAGATGAAAGAAAATACAAGACAAACATAAACAAGCCTACAGAAGGATTCGTTAACAAAATGCACATCAAAACCCATTCTAAACCTACATAAAATAAAGAATAAGAAAATGGAAATGGAAATCTATACGCCATGCGACCTTTTTTAATTCAACACTTGTAAGGGGAGATTCGAACTCATAAGGCATTCTGAATACAAATTGAGCTAAGCTCTTGTTGGCTCTATGTCATGCGATCAATAGATATTTTAAGCAGTATAAACAATAGTATTATTGTACTGATCAAAACAATGTCAAAATAAAATCTTACCTCATCAAGGGGATTCTCAAATTGAAGATTCACGCTCTCAGCATGTGCACGCATGACAGGAACTCGTATGCAAGTTGCAGTAACTTTAACATTTGCATCACTCTTGAAGGGCAATAAAGCAAATCAGTTAGTGTAAGACTGGATTCCATTTATCAATGTCCAAAGAAAAAAAAGATCAGAAAAGTTATGCAAATAAAAATCAGGACGCCTAAAAGAAATCCATAAATCACAATCAACACTTACCCAAATTTTCCGAGTTTCTTTTACCAATTTCATTTCCTCTTCATTGTATCCATTTGAAAGAACAGATGCATTGTGGGAGAACAAATTGAAAGCATACTGCACCAAGTAGAAGAAGCTAAGAGAATTGACTTAGAAACGTGACCCTAAAAGAGACACATATAGATGAGACTTGAGGGCCATTGTAAAAGAAACTGACCTGATCCCTAAATATATTACAAGTTGGCGGTTTTCCTTCCAGGATCTTCAGAAATAGGAAGAGACGAAAAATAGTTTAGAACAGCCATTGAAATAGACTAATAGACCATCAAAAGAGAAGATAACAAACAAAATACAATCCAGGTTATGAGATACAATAGAAAAAAACCTCACGAGTTTGCTGCACAAGCTCTTCCATTGCCGCAGCACCAGCACCACTAGCTGCTTGATACGTACTAACAACCATACGTAACACCTGCCATTTCCAATACCAATTAATCCATCTAACATTGAGGGTGAGCTTTGAAATGACGCTTGGAATGGTCAAAAATGAATTAGCACACTAAAAATACTTCGTAGAAAATTCATGACATTTGGTAAAACAATCAAAAGCCATTTTGAAAATACTAAAACTGCTCCCATGAGCGGCATTGTTGCAGAGGCTATGGGGTCTCTAAGGTATGCTCACTAGGAGGTCTAAACTTAGCCAGCCTAATTGTAAAATCCTTGTTGCTACCTGATCCGAACCTTAGGACAAGTGCGGATGCCGAGTATGTAGTGGGGTAAACATCAGATTCTCAATTATTAAAAAAAAAAAACTTAACTGCTAAAAGAACAAATAAAAGTCTCATCCTTGCCATTGAGTTGTTTTCTTGTCTTATACACAATCTTCTCGTTCCTAAACATTTGAATGCTTATAAGAGCACGCTCCAAGAACTGCTTCCACTTGAAAGCGCAATATTAGGGAAACATCCAAAATCCGACTAATTTTGAAAGAAAATCCAAGAACTGAGAGTAAGTTCGCAAAACCTAATTACATCTAATGTACCATTCCAAAAAAATGTTAACAGAGCAATTAAAAAAAAAAAGAAACAATCGACTTCAAAACCTTAGCGTGACGATGCAGAGGAGTGACGGCCATCAAGCAGATGATTGTAGAGCAATTAGGATTAGCAATCAAAGCGCCCTTGCCGGTCCCAACCTTAATCCCCTTCATAGCGTCGGGATTAACCTCGGGAATAACAAGAGGCACATTCTCATCCATCCGAAATGCGGAGCTATTGTCGACCACAATCGTCCCCTTCTCAACGGCGAGCGGTCCAAACTTCTTGCTGATGGATCCTCCAGCGCTGAAGAGAGCAATGTCCACACCGTCGAAGCTATCCGCGGTGAGCTCCTCGACAATATGCTCTTCGCCATGAAACTTGACGGACTTTCCGGCGGAGCGCTTTGAGGCCAGCATCTTGATGGAGCTATAAGGAAAACTGCGATCGGAAAGGACGGAGAGAAATTCCTGGCCGACGGCGCCGGTGACGCCGACGATGGCGAGAGAGGGTCCGTTTTCCTGATACGCCATGCGAACAACTCTAGAGATTCGCTTTGGTTTGGGTTGATAGGAAGCACTGGAGAAGAAGAAGGTAGTTTGAGAAGAAGCTAGAGCCGCCATTGAAGAGAAAAGAAAAAGATTCAAGGAGCTGAGGCGGCCGGGAACCCACTGAATAACAGAGAAGGCTTGCCAGTAACGCTAACGCTTTGGGTTGAAACTTTCGATAAAACTTTCCTACATAAATGTAGGGGAAGCGTTACATTAAACATGTAGCATGTCACACAAATCATTTTATTTTAATATTTTTATTTTTAAATTAATTCAGGTGTACTTATGAAATGTTTTTTATTGTAATGATTAGTTGTGATCCCTTAAATAAATTATCTTTTCAAATACTAATTTTAAATATTTTTAATAATTATTTTTAAACAAATTTTTTATAATCATTACTTCAAAACTACCTTCAAACAAAATTTTTGTGCAATTATTATTAATCATTACTACTAAATACATAAAATAAAATTTTATTCTAAATATTCTTAAAAATTACATCGTAACAAGTTTTTTATTGTAATCATTGCTTCAAAATAGAGATGTCCACAGAGTGGGCCAAATAATGATATCCCTATCTTGATTTTAAAATTAACTCACATCCCTGCGAAATTCATAGTTTGCGGAAGACAGAGCACGAGGAATTTTTTGACTTTTTAAGTAATAAATTTAAATTTTTAAATATTTTTAAATAATATCCCTCAAATTTACATCATAGTTCAAAATCTTTCAAAAATTATTAGCCTTAATAACATTAAAATTTAATGAAAATATTAAAGTTTAATTTCCATAAGAGTTTTTTTTTTCTATTAACGGAGATCAGGAGATTTAAACTATAGATTTAGTTGCGTTCTTAAAACACAATATTTACCTTTCTATTCTTAATTAATAATTATTTCTATGTCAATGTTAATTATTTAATTAATTCAAACTCTAAACCTTAAACCTTAAAATCGTAACATTTTGGTAGATAGTTCATACATAATATCATTAAAGTATTGTTTTTTTGTGACAATCACTCGTATATTCGAATATGCGTAGATTATATATGATTAAACTCATACATATTTGATAATTTATGGATCTTTTTAACATTGTATAGTTTCATATACATAAATTCATCACACCATTCTAATATATGAATGAAATGGTTAATACCAAAATTCAACAACAATTAAGCATCCAATTGAGGAAGAACAACAGCATCTTGAAGAGCAATAAACTTTGACTGTCCACCATATTCAATTGGCAGTACTTCTTCTCCAATTTCCTCTATCATTATTCTTTTTTCTTCTTCATTGCTCACAATTAAAATCTGAACATCATTGCTTATGCATAAATATATATATATAATATTTTACATACAAGATTAAATATAAGGACTGAACTCCTAATAACTACAGTACTTCTTTTTACTATTAGAGGAATTCTATTTTAACGTATATATCTTTATTTTTTACAAAAAAAAAAAAAAAAAAAAAGAAAGAAAGAATGTTTTGTTTTAATTTTTGATTAGGACAGAAAAACCCCTTAAAATTAATAAAGGCCAAAAATACATTATATCTTACCATTAAAAAGACAACAAATTAGAAGTAGTCTTTTTTCAGTACAATTGGAGAAGGAGATTACTTACAAATACCGATTTCCAAGATCAAAATCGTGATCGTGATGTTGAACTGAATATATATTATCTCCAAACAATAAAACCAACTCGTCAGTGACCTTAAGTATTATGAAGTCGTTGTAAATTACCTATAATGACATTTACTGCCAAATGACTCTTTCCACTTTTGAAAAAAAAAAAATTAATTCAAATATTTGAAGGTCGACCGTTCAAACTGGTCCGCCTTTTTTTTCGCCCCGCAGCATTCAAAATAAGAAAAAGAAAATATTGGATTTTTTACAAAATACTAGAAGAGAATTGTTCGGATTTTAGAAATTTGTCTCCAAAAAAAGAGAGAGAGAGAGAGACTTTAATTTCAAAATATCATAATCGGAAGTACTTTATATACTAAGTCTAGATAAAAAAAAGATTGTATTTTCTTGAGAGAGAGAGAGGGGATAAAGGGTGTGATCAGTAGTATAAGTTTTGAAGATACTGATTATGTAATGGGGTTGGGAGAAAGAATTTTGTGTGATTATAGCAATTTTTTATATTGTGTAAGTTCTTTCTGTTTGTGATTTAATTTTTCTCTAGTTTTTGGAGTTTTTTCACATATATTCATGTGTTCTATTTTATTGTTTTTCTTTTAAAATTCTTAATCATTTTATACTTATTCTTGCAGTAATTGGAGAAGATTTTTCAAGGAGTTGAGAATTAGGAGAAGGAGACGAAACGAAAGGGGGTCGAGTACATTAATAGAGTTTTTAAGAACAATGTATTAGAAATACATAGTTTCGTATCTATTAAAAAATGCTTGAAGCATATTAAGAACATCTCTCTATCAATATCTTTTTGGTATATATATAAATGTATGTAAGATGAGAGTTGAAACATTTGAATATTCTTATACTCTCTTCTGCATGAAACTAAAAGGCAAAACCAAGCATGCTTGTAAATATATAAACAATTGTGAAAAAATGTCATGGTTAGGATATGAACTCAAAAAAATGCTTTCTTTTGCAGTTTTTTTTTTTTAATACACCATTCAAACATAATTGAGAAGTACTCAATTTAATTCTTCTATCACAATTTCTTTTTTCTTTTTTTTTTCGTTAAAAAGACATTTTATTGGAACTTAAAAGGCTACTTTTTGAGTTTGTTTACTAAGTCAAATGGTGATTATATTACCATAGATAGAGAGTTAAAATAAACTATAAATTATCATAATTGGTGTTTGAGTTGCATGTTATTATAAAATGAATTATGTCTGAGCGCGCAGGTTATTATAACATAAGTTATGATAAATGGTGTTTTGAGTGTATGTTATTAAAATTTTTGAGTTATGTAATTTTTAATTATTTATAGTTATTTTCTAGATTTGAGTAATGATAAGTTGATCTAATTATTATTATTTTAAAAAATAGGCTAAAGTATCCAAAATACCTCTAAAACATTAGGGGTTTTTTTTTTTTTTTTTGTCAACATTACATAAAAACTTTAAAAAAATTCAAAAATACTTTTGAATTTTACCTATCGTTTAGAAATACCCTTTGTCCTTAAATTTTAATGAAAATCGTTAAAATTTTGTTTAAAAATATACTCTTAACTTTTGAAAAGCATTCTCACCAATAAATTTTGGATGAAAAATCTTAAGATTTTGTTTGAATAATATGTCATTGCCCTTTCAAACACATATAAAAAACAAAAAACACTAAAATGATGGGAATAAAGTACATTTGAAATGTCCGAGTATCAACTAAACTCTAGATATTTAAAATTAATAACTATAATCCATATATTTAAAGATGAAAAATACTAAACTATTGTCGAGATAAGTTTAAAAACCAAAAATAGATAAATTTAAGTAGAAATTTATTTACTTATTTAGTATTGGATAATAACTTGTTATTGTTTATTTTATGCGGTGAAATCGATTTTTAACTTGAATTATTAAAACAATTTAGTTATTCAAATGTTTAAATTTAACGTCGAACTCTGGATTAACAACAAAATTTCTTCAAAATTAAAAACGGTAAAGTTTACAGGTATTTTTAAAAAATTTGGTATTCATAAGCAAAATTTTGTTGAAAATCTCTTACTTCTTAAGGATATTTTTGATGATAATTTAAGGTAAAAAATAATAGTGAAATTAAGAATGGAAGGGTTTAGGGCTTACGTTTTTTAGCGTTGCAGTGTCGACGAAACGGGAAACCATTCTCCAAATGCTAACGAAAAACCATGGCATGTTTAAAATGAAGCACTTCCCCAACCGTTCTGGATAGTAATTCTGCAAACACTTTTGCAAGTTTAAAGGTCCCACAGATTCAAATTTATTATAAAAAATTAATAATTAGATATATACCTGTAAAAATTGAAACCCTGTAATCAGCCCCCGTGGATCAACATTCTTATATGAGATTTGCTGAAGATCAACTATAGCAATCCACTTTTCACTACCTGTTTCTTTTCCCTTGCAACCACTGTCCATTTATATATAAACATTTATTATTATTATTATTATTATTTTTACGTTTAGGTTTTTCCTCGTAATAATTTTAATTTAATTTCTTTAATCTTATTGATTTTTTACTAAATTTTCTTGCTCTCTTTCATTAGTTGAAAACACCCGTAGTCAAAGATTAGATGAGGTTTTGGAATCCGAACTTAATCCTTATGAGCACTGACATCACCCTACGTCCCCTGCAATCCAACCAAGTTAACTATCAGCCTTCCAGCGCTTCTAAGAATGAAGACTAACTCTCAGACCAACACAAGTCTTTTCAGTATGTTTTGTCCTCACTTAGGAAAATTTCTATGATGCATATGGTTTGGGGACGAACTAAAGTTGAAGTTAGTGGCCATATAACGCCCGCGGTTGGAAGGGGTATATGAATGAACAGAGTTCACATTCGAATGAGAAGAATCTCGAGATATAGTCTCATGGTTAAGAAGCGCTTAAAAAAATTGATTTGTACTACGTATACCAACAAGACTTCTTTTCTTTTCGGTGGCTGAATTGTAATAACTTTACACTTAAAAGCATGTTGAAATGACCAGTGTTGATCGGTAAAGATAGTCTTCACTCTTATAAGCGTTTAAAGGTTGGTGTTAATGGTAAAGACGGAAACTGAAAAAAATGTCTTTCAATTAACCAGAAGTAGTTATTGATACGAGCCTTGAATTTTTAAATTAAAAATGTAAATGTGTAGTTTTAGGGGAATTTACTCTGGTAACAAATTTTGTGCATTTATGATAAATATTCAGTAGGTCACCTTGCAATGACCTTGTCCAAGAGATGAACCAGAAACTCTGCACAATAGAGATAAAAATGTAAATTAGAATCAAATAAACAAATAATCTAAATCTCCACGATAAGAATTTTATTTTTAATAATTGATCGATTGGAAATAAATCTTATTAACGCGTTTATCTATTATTTTCATATTTATAAATGTTTTAAAAATTGATCACAAATTTAGAAATAAACATAATTTTGTTTTTAATTTTTGAATTTGAATCAAAATTCAAATGCTTCAGTATAGAACATTTGAAAATAAACACAGCGTTCAAAAAATCAAATAATTATAGCGTAGCTAGGATAAAAAAAGAAATGAAAGTTAAAGAAAATATAATCATTTATCTTACTTTTAATTATATTATTCAGTCAATTAGACGACATTTCACTGAAGGAAGTCTTTTAATGAAAAATCTCATGCTCTTTTTTTAAATATCGTATAAAGTAAGGGGTTTTAAAAATATATAGGAAAATTCTATTAGGTGACTAATTCTCACAAAATAATTATAAATATAGACAAATCTTAAAATATTTGTATTCATAGTCATTAATATATTTTAATATTGTATTTTAAAAAATAATGGGATAATATTCATTAATACAATGTCTATATTTTTATTTTTATTTTTTTTTGAAAGTGACTATATTATTTTTTTTAATCAAAATTAATTAGATTTAGTAAGTTTCTCAAATATATATCAAAATTTTTAATGAGATTAATTATCTAGTTTTTTTTTTTTTTTAGATAGAAACATTAATGTTTTTTAACTCTACATATGTAAGGGACTATGTTATGATCTAAGATATATAAAAAAATCTAAACGAATAAATTAATTAATTTTAAGATGAAATTTCATATAATGTTAGGTTATTTGTCAAAGGAAAAAAAATAAACTAATGTTGTCGTAAACATTATATTACCAATTTTACTACCATTTACCCAACGTGTTAATAAACCAATATTATACTCTATTCTATATCATTATATTGTCCAAACGATATGATAAATAAAATAGTCTATTTTCACTCCAAGTTTTGTCCATTAGCAATTAAAGGAAGGAGGGTAGGAAATAATAATTATGTATATTAATAGAAATTATTAAAAAAAAAATTAGAAAAGAGAATTATAAACATCTAACTTATCTTAATTTGGTTTTGATTGTATAAGAAGCAAAATTAAGTACTAATTAGACCATTTTCAAAACATAAACTTGAAGAAAATAAATTTAGCATTATTACAAACAAATTTAGTATTTAAAAATAAATAAATTATATAAATAACGGTAAGTGAGGGGAGGGTATTTAATTTCAAGATCTCTTAATTGTGAAAAATACCCAATGTTTGTTGTTAAGCATATTTTATAATTATGATGGCAAACCAAAATTTTACACAAACTTTTAGGTTTCAGACAAATAGAAACTACCATATTCATGTTAGGAATAACTTGTAAATTTAACCATCATGTTGGTGTGTTGATTGATAAAGGTTTTAGATTACTATGGTGTGGTATGTTCATTGGTGGAAGGGGATTAGGTCAATGTTTTGGGCCAACCCCTTTACTATTTCTTTGATGGGTCCTTTGCTGATCATTTTAAGAGTCAAGATGTAGTTTGAATTTCGTCCAATTCAAGTTTTATTGCTTCTTGTGTGCTTACTTTCCGACTCATTACACTGGGTATATGTACTCTTTATTGGGATTTTTGGGTGTATGTGTTTCCTCAATTGTTTTTTAAATTTAACCATTTTTAATTAAATATAACTTTTTCATTTACCTTTTTTTTTGTATATAATAGAAAAATATATTTTAAAAATGGCTTCAATATATATAAATTTTTTTTTTTTAAGAAAATATAATAAGTCTTTTTGTGTAAGCTCGAAAAAAGCAGTTTAAAGTTGCTATAAAAGAGAATGAAACTTAAATTTTCACAAACATGAAAATAGTTGATGATGTACATAATTATTGACAAGTTATGATAACTAGATATAAAGAACAAAATTTAAAGATTAATTTTAAGTTTTTTTTTTAAGTTCAGTAATCGAAATAGAATAAAATTCAAAGTCTAAAATTGGATTTTGAAAGTTTAAGAAATAAAATAAAACAAAACTCGAAGTTCGTAAATCAAATTGAACAACACGAAAAGTTCGAACACAAAAATTGAAATTTTGAAAATTTATGATCAAAATAGAACGATGGTTAAATTTCATGGACCAAAATTATATTTTATCCTTAATTTTAATTTAGTGCAAATCATGTAACAAATATATTTAGAGAAAAGAAAAAACA
>JBBMEG010000022.1:6052881-6077642 GCA_037832605.1 Cyclanthera cordifolia
TTCGATTTGAGCGACTTGTTTATAAAATGTTTGATCCAAACAAATTTGGAAAGTTTTATGTTTTTTTTTTTTTAATTTTCTTCGGAGTTTCAATTTAGGACTATTCCTAGCTAAGCATACTTGTTTAACTATGAAGTTCCTTCGATTGAGCCACCGAAAATAAAGGTGCACCTTGTTGGTATAGGTAATACAAATCAATTTTCTTAAGTCTTTATTAACTATGAGACTATATCTCAGTATCAACAATAAGAGATACTTACATCGTCTAGAGTGACTCACAATTTTCGAACATCACCACAATTTTCGAACTTTGGGGATCAAACTTCGCCTCAAGAATTTGCTTGAGATCCTTCCTAACTACGATATCCTCTAGAAGCTTGATAGATAGAAAAAACCATGCATTCTAGCAACCATGTTTAACTATCACTTTATTATTATCACTTTATTATTAAGAAATTAGAAATTTAACTATAGTCATCAAAATTAAAAGAAATATAAAAACAGATGTTTATAACCATGAGATGATATGATATTATTCTAGGAATTATATATGAGCATATCCCAATGCTTTTTATTTTTTAACCATAATAGTCTTTTTTAACCTCTAAATTTGTTAGATTTAGTATTTGAATATTACTACATATTCTTTATCATGTATTCGTTGAAAGTTATTATCATGGTATCGAAGTCACAACTTCTAAAATTTATTATGGTATTATAGCCTCTCTAAATTAGATCATATGGATTTATTTGATGATTCATAAAATCCGTGTGATTCATTTGATACATGTTCAACATCATATTTGCGATATATTATTATCGAGGACGTGATCAACGAAAGTTTGATGAATTTGTGAAATCCGCACGATTCGTATGATACAAGAAAACATCATTTTTTTTTTGCAGTATATTATATGATCAGCGACGTGATCAACGACAATTTGACTATTTGTGAAATCTAGTGTAATGACATATCACTTTTGTAGTATATTATGTTGAATCTTGTTCGTGCTAATTCTATTTTAGAGTGAAATCGATATGTGATATATAGCATTAGAGTTTTCTCCTTATTATGACTTTGTATTCATGTTGGTCGTTTATTTTATCTACTCCATAAAAGGAAACGCTATAAATAAATACGGTTAAGATATCTTTTAAGATTTGTTATGATTTAACATTTGAATATAGAATATTATTTATATATTATCTAACTTTATTAGAAATACTTTCAAGATTTGATTCTGTAAATACTATATATATTTATAATAAATTTTTTTTAAAAGTTTATGTCTATAAATTCTCAAACTTATCATTGTAAATACCAACGTTTAAAATACCATGTTGACCAATAATTCATATCAAGTGGCCGATATATAACACAAAATATACGACGTGGGTATTAAACTTATTATATTAACTCGAAATTTAAATAATAATAAGTGTTGGAGGAAGAAAGTAGGAGGATATTTCTTTCCAAGACTGCAATTTGGAATGACAAATCAATTACGTTGACCCAACCACCATTTTTCTTTCTTCTTCTCAAATTTTTATTCCAAGAAAAATAATAATGACAAAGAAATGAGCAACAAAAATACATTTGTCCAACTAAGAGATAAGGTGACGGACCTGACGACGGAACATTTTTCGTCACCTTACGCAAGACGACAAAAATTGATACGACAGAATGTTCCGTCACGTTAGCCGTTCAATCTTGTAGTGTTTCCCTCTTTATATATTTTCACAAAAATGAGAAGTCATAATGATAATAGATGTACACTAGGTGAGATTAGGATGAGAATGACTTTATCGTCTCCATCCCACTACTTATTTTAATCTTTATTTTTTGTTAAATTTATCATTAAATTTTTCGAAAAACTGCATGGTTCCCGCAGGGAATAGGCAGTAATCGAGTTCCGCGTAAATTATTCATCATTTTTTTAAAATATGTAAGAAAATTATTCGACAAAATGAATATTTCTACAACTTTATGTATACAAATGAATTAATAAAAATAAAAATAAAAAATATAATATATATATACTTAGGGTAAAATACATTTGTCATTTCCATCCCATTAAGCTTGTGAATCACTTTCTCATGATTCTTACTATAATAATAGACAAAAATATATTAAACTTTTTCTTACTTGTGAAATTTGAATAGGTATATTTGCGCAAAAAATCACACTTGGATTTTGTAAATATTGCAAAATATTTAAACATATATATACATGCAGTTAGACAGACATTTTTGTTGAGAGGCTTTCTCCCCTTTGTTTGTAAAGGATTTTCCAGCCATCTCTGTTCGCATATTAGCTCTCGAGATGTATTGGTTCGATTTTGAAGCTCGATTGGATCTATTTAGGATGCATGTGTGTGCTTTTGCTTTTGATTCAACAAAGAAATGGTGCGGTTGTGACTGATTATCCTTGTTTGTGGTTTTGTGTATGTTCACTAAATATTTTTCGTGCAAAATATAGAAGCAAGACACGTGTAAATGAAGCTGAATTTTATTGATTTGTGCATGTGTTGCAATCTCTAATGTTTATCTTTTGGTTCTTCCTCTCCCTTTTTCTCCGTATGTGAAATTTGAAAATGTTGATTTGTGGGCTCGCAAACTTGTTATCAGACGAAGGAGGATTGAATCTTCAGCTTGCAGGCAAAAGACGATCGATTTTTTGAAGCTTTTGTTGTTGAGTGTTTTGAATTTTGAAAGTTTAATTATGAATTCTTTGACTCATTGACGATCTTGAAGGCTGCAAGATTCTGAAATTGAACGTTTTGAATTCTTTTGACTTAAGGTTGTGAAGCCTCTAAGGTGTATGTTCTTTATTCTATTTTCAGTCTCTTTGTTTTCCTTCTCTTGTAAATGGAATTGTGGGTTTGGGCTTAATGAGTTCTTGGACCTGTTTATTGGGCCCGAACTTTTACGGGCCTCTTAAGACTTTTATATTTAGGCTTATGGTCTTGGGTCTAATTTAATTTGGACGGAAACTCTAATTAACTCATTTATGATTCAATTAATTATAAGACAATTATGAATTTCTGATTGGTTAAAAAATTAATTAGCTTTTATTATTAATTTATAAATGACGTGTTAATTTCTGGTTGGTAGAAATTTCGAAAGGTTAGATGGAAGTTTCTCCTTCATCTCCAACTCCTCCTCGCGGACCGTTCGTCCGGTGCTGTCACTGTAGTTCTTTCGGACGTTGTTGTCGTTGTTTCTTCCGTTTCTATTCCTAACCTTAGTTTTTCATTGAAATCATCTTCTTCTGCTGTTGTGCATTTCGGGGAATATGGATTTTCGCCACGCCCATTCGAATCTTTCTTTACGGTTCAGTTCTCACGCCGTATCTAACGATTCGAGTTATATTCATGATCGATTGCTTCAAATTCATTAAATCCATTGAAATCCAGCGAAGAAAAGTACAAGAAATTCAAGTTTCTGAAGGGAAATGTCGGCGATCATACCAGGGACGAGAAATTTAGCCATCTAGGGCAGCCATTGCGCGTGGAGATCTGAATTTTTAATCATCATTTCATTAGTTAGCTTCGGAAATTTGTGTGTGCAGGTCTGTGATGGAAGAACCCTAGGTAGTAGTCATTTGACGAATTAAGCACATAGATGAGTTTGAATTGCTTCATTGTGAGAGGCCGTTGACCTCTTCTGATCTTGACCCTGAGAAATGTTGCGGCAGCCAAGGTGTGTTTCTTGAAATTTTTGATTGAATTTTTATTTTATCAGTTTTTAAGATTTCTGTGAGATAATGTATTTTTTTCTATATATATATATTTTATATGTATCAGCTCTATTTTTGATCTTTATGATAAAGTTTGATTAAGGTAGGCTGTCCTTGTTGTTGGGCGAAATTTGTTGAATTTATAATTTGACATAAGAAAAAGTTAGAGTTTAGTTTCTATAATTTAAATTTTAAAATTTTTATGTTTATGGTTTCGAGAAATCTACAATTTAGTTTTTATAGTTTGAAAAATTAGAATTTAGTCTCCTAAGGTTCAATAAAATCTTAAAAATACTCTATGTTGTTCGTAATTGTTGGTAAATAAAAAATGTAGAAGTAAGTTATTTTTGTGTTTAGTGATGAGAGTGTGAGATAAGTAATTGATTGGACAAAAAATGCATTATTAATACTATAGAAGTTACATCTGGTGCTTAATTCTCCTATGATTTACGAATATGGACTATTTTTTAAGTTTTATCAAATCATAAGGACTTAATTCTATATTTCTGATCTCCAAGGGGTGACACAATGGTTGAAGACTTTAGGTTTTGAAAGTATCCTCTCTCAAGATCCCAGGTTCCGGATCCATCTGTGAAATTAATTTGTGTAGACACCTCCCGTGTCTTCATTCCTTCGATGTCTCATGGTGCCACGCCGTGGAATGGGAGTGGTTACCCCGAGTATATAGTTGGAGCGAAGCTTCGATTTCCCGGTTTCAAAAAAAGAAAATTTATATTTCTCTAAACTACTGAGATTAAATTCTATATTTCTCCGAACTATAAAGATTAAAGTCTAAATTTTTAAATCATACAGATTAAACTCTAACTTTTTCCAAAATCATATGGATCAAATTTATTATTTGCCCTCATATATCACATCACATTAGTGATAAAAAAAAAAAAAGGGTTAACCACCAACTCATTCATTGGTGCCTTTATGACTTAGTCTCTGCCGTTGGAATGTGGTAGTCCATTTCAATATTGTGATATAGTAACTTCAACAACAACAACAACACACAATAGTCTGATAGGGCCCTGATGAGGTATTATTACCTTTTTTCAGGAGGGATCTAAATAATAGAGATGAAGAAGCTGCTACTCATGACTTTGAGAACTGATGTACAAAAATGTGCAAGCTTTAATTAGCATTAGCTTTATTGAAAAGAAAATGGAGATTGGTAAACTTATGGTACAGACAAAGATAATCATTTTGTGACTAACAGGTACTCTATTCTGATATAAACTGTTCAAGTGCATTATAGGTACTATTGAAATTGTGATTTTGTATCTTACTTTCTGGTTTTCTTATATGATTAGATCCTCTAGCAAACATCCTTGGATACTAATTGTGTCTTTTTCCGGTATATCATTAATCCTTTGAGATGAACTATGAACATTGTTTTAAAAAGTCAATAAAGCACAAAAAAACTCAAGGTGCAGTGTGTGGGCTTCGCTTCGATATGGCGGATATGGCGAACCCCTCTTTGCCAATGCTATTGTTGAAGACTCATGAGAGGTACTTGGAGAGTCTTTTTCTCCCATTAATCATCATATGTATTTATTTATTTAGTGTAAAGCTTCTTTGAGTTTTGTAATAAATATATATTTTTTATGCATATTGTACCTCAAAAATAAACCCTGGACTTTTTTTTCACCTTTTTGTGCCTTTTAAAACATCAACTATGAGGTTGATTTATTGTGGGTTATCTCTGGGTTTGATTTGGTTGTCATGTCCTTATTAGATAAGACTAAAGGAGTTAAAGTGTAGCTGTCCCTCTGTTCTGTAACTAACCTGGTTTTTCACCGCATTGTTAAAAGTTGCGGGGATGTCCATTCTATGAGTTTATCATTCAGCAAGATACTTCTAATGTCTGTTGTTATTCATTCTCATGACTTTTGAAGTTGCTTTCTCTCGGCCACTCTTCGGCGAAGGTTCAGAAAGGAAGCAACTTTTGTTTAAGAGAGTATAGAAGCTCGGCTGCGTATACGAGTTCAATATGCTCGACACGGATAAAATATGCATTTATAAAAGGGATTGATTAGGAAAGCAAAAACAAAACCAATAGAGTTATAAGAAGCATGTGGGATCATACCAAAATCAATCGATGATGATCATAATAGTTCATCTATCTTATGAATGCTAGGAATATGCTATGTCACATTACAATCAACTAGAGCGCCATCTAGGGTGACAAATGGAGCAGTTTTACCCAGAGGATTGAGAGTAAGTGTGTACGTGTCTTACACCAATAGCTCAGAGATTAAATCTATATGTTTGCAAGCAAAACTTAACATCCCGAGAGTTACCTCGTGTATACTTCCCGTTATTTGTGCGAATACTAATGTGTCACGTAATTCATGATGATTTGACTTATGAGAGAAAAATAATAAATTGAAGATGCATCACATTATTATAACACACATAGGAGGTGAAAAGCATGTACAAATACCTTGTAAGATGTAGATAAGTTTTCTCACATGCTTGTCTCTATAAAAGGGCTTATTTTCTTGTTCAGGCCACTCCTGCAATGACAACCATTGGTTCTCTAGAGGCTGATTTCGTGACAACATTCGAGTTTCTTCTCAAATCAGCTCGGATCACAACAACAATCTTTCCTAAGAAACATGGAAAATTACATAAAGATTTGAAAGATTCTACTAAACCACTAAGATATCGTGGTGCTCCGAATCCGGGGTTGAGGCATATGAATATGTGAGCCTCTGGGCTTCATCTGATCACCTCAAACATGAACTCATGGATCTTGTTTGTTTGTTGATATTGCTAGTTTTGTAGTCCATACCCCATAAATTTTAGAAAACTACTACTTAATTAAATACTGTCCCAAGGTTGTCCCCAAGGGACGACGCTCAGGTTGAACAACTGGATTTTCGGGTGTGCATGAGGTTCCAGGTTCGAGGTTTTTTTAGAGATTAATTTTTTTAGTGACTCCAAATTTTGCTGCCGTTTCTACGTTATCTTCTGGTGCTTAGCTTGAGGACGAAAGTGTTTGCCTCTAAATTTAGAGAAGCGAAATTCCAAGTTTCTAAATCATGAAAAGAAAATACAGTACATAGGTTAAAGTTTGGTATGTATCATTTAAATATACTCGACAATGAATTTGAAGTTACACAAGACAGGAAAGTTTCGATTTCTTGGTTTCAAAAAAAAAACAAAAACAAAAACACAATGATTTGCTAAGGACATAAGAATTTATCAATGTTCAAATGAGTTTTAGAATTTAAATTTATAGAATTTAAATGAATTAAGAACATAAAAATTTATCATTTAAGGTTTGAAATGAATTTATGTCACAAAAACTAATATAACATATGACGATAATATATATATATATATATATATATATATATATTTTTTTTTTTTTTTTTTTTTTTTTTTTTTTTTTTTATTAACCAAAATTTAGCTTTATATATTTTATTGAAAGTTTTCGTTTAAAGCAACAAAGTATGAGAAAGAGGCAATCCACGGGGGTGAGATGCTATCAAGTAGGCAAGTTTTCAAATAAATTTTTATTTACTATTTTATTTTTCTGAAAAAGAAAAAAAAAAAGCCCTTATTATTATTTTTTTAATAATCTAAAAAGACTTCTGATACAAGCAATGTAATATATTTTTCTTATATTATTGTGGGTTTTTATAAAAAAAGTTTAGTTTAATATCATGTCAGAGCATGACCAAAATATTGATATACATATGATAAAATATGAGACACGTTAAATTTTATTTTAAATTAAGAAAATAGAAAAATAAAAAATAAAAAATCCAATTTTGTTTTTAAACTTTTTGTTCTATTTTGATCTTGAAATTTCAATAGTCTAATTTTAAATCATAAATTTTGAGTTTTGTTCTATTTTGGTTTTTAAATTTTTATAAATCTAAATTTAATATCTAAACTTTGAAAAACTAAATGTAATAAAATTGATCCCTATAATAAATTTGAAGTTAATATGAATCGAAATTAATTCAATAATGCGGAGACATTTTTTTAAATTTATAAAGAAAAATGGTAATTTTTTTGAAGAAAAATAAACATAAATTATTCTACTGACTAATTTTAAGTTGTTTTTTTTTTTTGAAAGTTCAAAAATAGTAACGGAATACATTTCAAACTTTAAAAATTAAAATTGGATTTTTGAAATTTTAGTAACTAAAATAAAATCAAACTTCAACAAATTGTATTTTACCACAAAAATTAAGAAAAAAAAAAAAAAGAAATTGGACCATACTGCGACCAGTAGACTTCTTGAGGGACCAATTAGCAAAATGATTAGAAGAGAACGAACCAGTTCCTTCAACCTTACTTCTTTCTGATTTGACTACGCTTGGGATGAAAAAGAAACACGTTTTATTAGAGTGGTAAAATTAAGGATAAATTGCCCCCTTTTTTTCTTTTTTAATTTCTATTTAAGAATATTTGGAAATTATTTGAAATTAGTATTTACTAAATAATTCTAAAAAAAATATACATCCAAAATATTAATTAATTCTAAATATTCAAAATAAATTTTCATTTTAAATTATAATCTTAAATATTTTTAAAATCTCAATTCAAATAAATTTTTGACTCAAATCATTACTTCTAAATATTTAAAATAAATTTACATTATAAATATTAGAATGAAAATTTATTTTGAGTATTTAAAATTAATAAATAAAGTTAAAAACACGTTTGAATGTAATTTTTTTTTAGAAATATTTAATAAATACGGAACTAAAATGCACTCTTACTCTAAACGTGGAATCTGAAGAATTAAACTCAGCTTACACTTGCAAATTTTACTACATAATTAAAAGAACTAATAATTTCACAAGTATTGTTTATGATGTTTTTCCAAACTATACAACTAAATGGTAACACTAATACTATCCGTTTATTTAAAAAAAAAAATCAATATAAAATACTTTCTCCATACATGACAATAAAATCCTCTCCAATGGAAACTATGAAGTTTACTGTACAACAAACAACCCGAAATCACCGAAAGGTAATGGTGCAATAGTTTCATTGTTTTGTGTTATTCCAATTTAGTATCAGCGTGACGGGTTAGATCCTGAAAATCGGTATTGTCTCCCTCCCCGACTTTACGAAATAAAAACAAACCAAAATCAATAATATTCAAACATTCAAACTCAAGAATTAAAAAAAAATAATAATCAAAATCAAAATTTCCAACTTCGACTCCTTGAAAACAAATCCGAATCCAATCTCTCTCTGTTTTCTTCCTCCATTAACCATTTCAAGCTTTTCTTCACCTTCACTTCTTCCTCCTCTGTTTCTTCTTCCCAACTCTTCGCCGGAGCAGACCGGCACCGCATTAACACAAGCGCGTTTGTCGGCGGTTCAATCGAACCGTCATCAACACTACTCAACCCCTCATTTTCCTCTAAAACCATAACCCATTTTGAAAATCCACTTCCGGTTCTTTCATCTTCCTCTGTTTTTTCCTCTTCTTCTTCATCATCAGTTGTCAAATCTGTTTCTGGGAATGCTTTAAAGCACCTAAAATCGAACCGGAATCTGCGTAAAACCGTCAAGAATTGCATTATGTCTTTCTTAAACCCAATAGATTGAACCCAATTAAACCGCCTCCTCCTCCTCCGATTGTGAATCTTCTCGATCTCTTCCATTACCGATTCCCAGTTCTTGCTGCTCTTTGGCTTCAATTTAATCTGCCCTGCACATGTCACTTTGGGCGACGACGGTTCCGGTATCTCCGCCGTCATCGTCTTCCCTTTCGCCCATACCACCGGACTCTCTGCCGATTTCCTCCGCCGGTGCCGGTGGTGGCGGCGATCGGAGCCTCTCGCTGGACTGTAAAGTGGGTTTGGCAGTAAAGGCAAATGCGATCGAGAAGGGAAACAAACCAGCAAATCGGCTGAGGGGATTCCCTTAATTTCTCTACCCAATTTCATAGTGATGTTGAGAAGAAATGTGAGTTTGTGGCATTTGAGATGGGGAGGTTTTTAAAAGAGAATCGTTTACATAAGTTTACTCGGTAAATTCTAAAAAGAAATTTAGAGTTTTAACCTCTTTATTTTAAAATTTTAATTTTAATTTAGTCATTGAAAAAATTAAAATTAAAATTTTAAGATTTGATCAAATTTAAAAAATAGTGAATGTCGTTTATACATTACAAGTTATTTATTTGTTTTTTTGAGGAGAATGTGAGATAATAATTGATTGGAAAAAACGTAACATTCATATATGAAAAGTTATTTCTACGTTTTTTTAAGGTTACAACATTGGGAATAGGAAACTCGAATTACAGATCTAAGCAGATGCTAGTACATCTCTAATGCGAGTTGAGCTATGCTCACTTTGACATTTCTACGAACTTAATTCGCCTACAATTTACAAATAATATAAACTTTTTTTTTTTTTAATCAAACTATAAGGAGTAAATTATATTTTTCAAATTATAAGAACTAAATTATATATTTCTCAAAACTATAGGAAGTAAATTCTATATTTCTTCAAATCATAAAAATTAAAGTTAAAAGTCAAAGCGAGCTTAGTGTCATAATCCAACTTCTTGTCATTGCAAAGCGATCGTGAGACACCTACTCTAACCCGGCGAGGAAGTCAGCTAAAGAAAATCGCAGAGCGGTGGTGCAACCTCTATCACAAGCATCGTAAAAAGGTTTTCGAAAGAAAGAGAAAGAAAGTTTTGAAATACGTTTTGTCTTTCAAAGTTATATGACAAGATGCAATAAGAGATACAACAACTAGCTTGCATTCATCATATAATAGCTTAGTAGGAGGGAAGCTACAATAGTCATACTCCCTATAGTACATTCTAACACATATTTGATGCGACATGCTTGAAAGTCCAAATATCGAGGAGTAATACGACTCCATAACATAAAAAAATTACAATGACATGAAAAGTAAATCCTATGCTATAAAAGCATGATAAAAATGAGCTTAGACGTTCATGTGGCCATGTGCAACATGCACTAGACAAACAAACCATAACACCTAGCTCAGCTGGCACTAGTGATGCATTATCATTCATTTGATTAGTGGTTTGAGTCCTCGTAACGTTCTCTATGATATTTTAGTAGCAAACATATACAAGAATGTCAATTAAAAAGAGGTTTAATTTTATGAAAATTTCTATCATAACAAATGACACAATTACATAAAAATCTAAATAACAAAAACATAAATCCAATTACAATCTTACGTAGATTTTGTGAGCCGTATATGAATAAGCAAGCAAGACGTGGACTAAGTAACGATGAGATATTATAATTATTAAAAGCATATATTATATAGAAGAATAGAGAATATGAAATTAGAAGGTTTTGGATTTGGGCATTTGCTACTTTAATTTTGTTGGGTGTTGGTGTTGGTGTTTGTGTGTACTTTATTATCTGTTAAATTTAGAGACACTCCTTTTTGCCTGCCCTTAGAAAAGGAATAATTTTTGGGTAAAGGGTTAGAGAAGAAGGCAAGTGGGTCTGAGTTTCTTGCCCTTTACTTTTCAACAAAATTGCATTTTCAATTTAAATTTTAATTGAAAAAGTAGGGTTTGACAAACTTGTTCATGGTAAAACTTGTGAAGCCCCACCTGCCTTTTTCTTTCATTATCCAATTATTTAATGAGACTGCTACACAATTTGACTCTTCTCTTCATAATGCTTTAAATTTTTCAAACTAATCAATGTTTATTAATTTAGGATTTGTTTTCATTTTATTTTTTTTTAATTTAAATAGGCTAAAGTTAATTCATTTATTCTGTATTAAAATAATTGGGATAGGTAGAACAAATCAATTCTGTTAAGCGTTTTTGTATTAAAATGATTTTCTCATTTGTGCATGTACATATAACTAATAACGAACCACATAAATCTGTATGTTTATTTTGCCTTGTTTTTTCTCTCTATTTCTCTTTTGTTTGTTCCGTTTTAATATCATACAATATCAAAGAGCGTTGGATACGTTGATTCAAAATTTTAATTTCTCTCTTCAACATATATTTTACCTTGCAATGGCCATTATATTCATCCTTGATGATGCAACCGGAAGGACGTTTTCTATACTTTACTAACGATATGCATCGATATTATTATCTTCAACATTTTCGATCGAAACATCAACGATTGCTCACTGTTCAGTGTCGAGCTGCTTGCAATAGTGCACGAAATACATTTCTCTAGTGGGCACCAATGGTGTTAGCGTTTTAGAAAGAGATGAATAATGATTATAAAATTATTTGTGGTTCATTAATTATTCATTAGTTAGATAATTATGATTAATTAAAGCTACAAAACATTGAGTACCATAACCTCTAATAATGAGAAATATATAAATTTATTGTAGAAGTTTTGACTAAATAATTTGTCAAGATAAAATGGGATGCATATAGTTATGATATTTTATTTAATTTTATTTCATAAAACATGCAATGAACTGTGTAGTGTCCCACAAATATTTTCAAAGGACAAGAAGATATTCCCACTCCTTTTAATTTTATCCCTTCTTTTGTTTTAATTTTGATATGAGATATGATATATATGTAACAATACCCCCACCATCTTTCCCCCCTAATAATTCATATCTCTCTCTACTATAAACTCTCTCAAAATTAGAATCTAAACAAATGGCTTTGGGCTAGAGGTATGTATATATATGTATATATATATATGTTCTAATTTTAAATAAAATTGGTCAACTCTCTTGAATTTGTTCAAAATAATATATTCTTTTGAAATATATAATATCATCTTAAAATGTGTTTGAACGTAAAATTAAAGAGTAATTAGAAATGAGTATTTACTAAGTTTTCGTTAAACAACTTCAATCAAAATGAGTTATTGTAATCACTCAAAATAACTCTCCATTGAAACACCACATCTAATATTTTGTGTTCACGAATGTGTATAATTTATGTATATGATTTTTTTTTTTTTTCTTATCATCTATATACACATAACATTATGAAGGCTCTGCTAGCTAAATGGATATTTTGATAGTCCCCTAAGTAGGGTTCTTCGAGCAAGTATTTCGCTGGTGGTAACTTTTTTAGTGCCCCACGAGGAGGAGTGTGGCTGGTCTCAAAGCAGATATTAAACCATAACTCATGGAATGAGGAGCTTATCAAGCCTTAATTTTGCTAATATTAAGGCTTTGTTGACACCTATTCATTCAACTAGTTTTTACCTATTGTAACGAAAGTTGTAATAGTGTGGCTGATAGGTTAGCCAAATTGGATTCTACTTAATCTTTTTATTGGATCTCTTCTCCTCTTCTATGGAGGAGACTAACGTTTTCTTCGAAGGAAATTCTCTCCGACACCCTTGTGGGGGTCTATTTTTTTTTTTTTTTTTTTTTTTTTTTTTTTTGAAGGAAATTCTCTCCTAGCATTGACACCCTTGTGGAGGTTTATTGTATTAGTTTGAATGGTTAATTAAATATGACATCATTGAGTCAATTTTTTAACATTTATAGACTAAAACGTGCAATTGAAAATATAAAAATAATATAGGTTTTTTTTTTTTTTGAGAATAAATAATCTCACTATATCTATGGCACACCCGTCCCTAGACCGAGACATCAAAAAAATTGAAACTACAAATTAATGTCGCAGCTAGATCTCGAATCTGGATCTTGAAGGGAGCATACAAGATTAAAATGTGCAATTGAAATTACAAAAATCATAAAGAGCTAAAATTGAAGCTTTATAAATACAAGTACTAAGGTAATTATATAATAATTATAAAAAACCAGCAAAATATCGAGGGATTTTGGATTGAGATTTTAAGAGTATTTAGAAGAATTAGTATTTAGAATGAGAATTTATTTTGAGTACTTAAAAGTAATGATTGCATTTAAAAACTTGTTTGGATGTAATTTTTAAGAATATTTAAAATTAGTATTTAGAATGATGATTTATTTTGAGTGTTTAGAAATAATGATTAGTAATGATTGCGGTCAAAAACCTTGTTTGGAGGTAGGTTTCAAGAGTAATTGAAATTTGTATATGGAATGAAAATTTATTTTAAGAATTTAGAATTAATGATTGCAGTCAAAACCTTGTTTGGATGTAATTTTTTAGAGTGTTTAAGATTAGTATTTAGAATAAATATCTTATTTTGAGTATTTAAAAGTAATGATTGCAGTCAAAACCTCGTTTTGATTTAATTTTTGTAGGAGTATTTAGTAAATACTACTTTGAAATACTCTTACAAACTCTCGTAACAAACATCCTAAGGGGTGTTTGTTTGGAAAATTGTGGAATGCTTTTTTTAGTGTTTAAAAATGAGTAGTTATTTTAAGTGGTTATAAAGAAGAAATTGTAATAATAATTCGTTTTTATAAAAGTAGTTATAAAAACTCGTTTATAAAATCTACATAAAAACACAAACAGTTAGCCTGTAACGACTCAAACATTAGACAATGAGTTATTTTAATATAATGTTAAAGTTTCAATATGATGATGAGTATGATATGATTTTGGTGGCAATATATTTTTCTTTGAAATGATGTAATGTTTACTCTATTTTTCTCCAACTATCATTGATTGATTTGAATAAAGTGGAAAATAATTATACTTTTTTTTTTTTTTGAAAATCAAAAATAGTTATAAGTTGAAAAGGCATGGTTGTTTACATTAAATTAAAGTAAGAATGCAATAATGGAATTTTTTTTTTTTTTTTTTTAAACAATGCAATTATGTGAGTTAGAAAGCAATTGAGAGTTCTTGTGGTGAGCAATTGCCAATAGGGCCCTCCTCATGAGTCATGAGCAAAGAGCCCTTCCAATTGTATTTACTTTTTTGTGCCTTTTGCTTTCATCTTTAGGTAAAAACATTATTATAAAGGAAATTAAAACTTTAATAATCAAAAAATTATTTTGTTGAATTAAAAATAATATCCAAATTCAAATTATTGGAAGGGGATAACTTCAATTAAAGAAATTAAATGCATTTAAAAAGTTAGTATTTGAGTATGTAGCAATACAAATTAAAGTGGTAACAAGAACATTATAATATTAATACATGTTTGGAATATTCAATCCAATATATCTTCTTTTATTTTTTAGTTTTTTGTTCAATTTTTGTTTCTAAATCATTAACTTAGTATTAAGAAAAAAATTTCAAATTAATCAAATATAAAAAATAATTATAAATATAACCATTTAAAAAAAAATAATTATTGTATTAGTGAGTTACCACGTATTTTTTATAATACGATATTAATGATTATATATAAATATTTTAAAATTTTACTGTATTTATAATTATTTTGTGAGAATAACGTTAACAATAATTTCTCGTATTAATCTCTTCCATGAAATGTCATATTTATATATGATTTTTTTTTCCTTTTTGCAGGTTAGTAATTTTGGATTGGTGTGGGTGTGACCACAAGAGCATGATTTTTTTTTCTTTAAATTATTTTTTATTTTCATCATTTTAAACCACAATCATATTAAAAATTGCAATCCATATCTCTTCCAACAAAAATAATTATTATCGTGCAACTTCTAATGTTATTTGTATTTATAGTACATTTTATTATTTTATTATAAATATTAATTAGTATTAATATTATAAAAAATAGGTAATAATATTCATTAATATTAAAAATTATATTTGCGTTTTTTTTTAATATAATTATATTTATAACTATTTCTAAATTTGACTTGTGAGGTAAGCTTTTCATAAAAATATATAAAATCAAATATCATTTAGTACTCCAACCTTATGCTTAGTTCTATTTTGATAAATATATTTTAGATATTTTATTTTATTGATATATTTTCCATAAAATTTAAAATTTGTTGTTGTTTATATGGTGCGTTTATTTTTAGTTGAAAAGAAAGAAGCGAAAGATTTCATAGTAATTGAAGTAGTCAATGATTTAAATATATATATATATATATAAAAGAAAGTAGGGTGGGCAATAAGTAAAACATTTAAATAAAATTAAAATGATTTGTTTCATGTTTGAAATTGTTCTAAATATATTTTTAGTAATTGAAAACAAACTAGATATCGTTTTACACTTAATTTATTTTTTAATATAAAATTTAATTTCGAATAATTTAATACATATTTGAGAGTGATTTTAAATAAAATAAAAATGATTTCAAAGCTACTCAACTTCTTTAGTTTAGAATTAAAAAAAAAAAAAAAAAAAAAAAAAAAGTTGAGGGTTGTGACGCAATGTGAAAGCCTAGTAAGTACTTAAAAGCCCATAGAGTTGGGCCTGTGGCCCATTTATTTGGAGGCCTTATAGGCCCATACCTTATAAACTTTGTGTTTGATATTGACATATTTTGGGAGTGTTTCGGGTAAAGCTTTCTTATGGATTTCGGTTGTTTGGCTGTTCCTCCTCCAAATTGTTGATCCAAGCCGGAGCTATGTTTGGAAATGTGTTTTTGTTTATGGTTAGCACATCGTATGGAAGGCTACGTTATATCGTGTTTGTATTTTGGTAATGGATTTTTCTTCAAAATAAAATAAAAATTTGTCGTATCAAAAAATTATTTCTTGACGTTTTTTGAATTACTTAATTTTTTTTTTAATACAAATTAGAGAGCAACACCGCTGCTCTTAAATAAATAATTGATAAAATTCATATGATATTTTGAGTTACTTAAAGATCAACTTTAATAGTACGTTATAAAGTGTAAAATCAAACATTAAATTAATTTTAAATGATTAAATATGTTCTAATTGATTTGTTTACACAAAAGTAACTTTATTTATTTATTTATATATATATATATATATATAAATAAAGATACTTTGTTGCCAATTCTTAAAATTGAGGCAGCATTCAAACTCTTAATCAAACGTGTCTTTAGTTATTTGAAGAAAAAAAAAATCAGGATTTTCTTCTTTTTATAAGAGAGAAATCACGACTTCTAGGCGAAATTTCATGCATTTTTTAAAATCTAATAAACGTGTTTGTTTGAGATTTCATGGAGTATTTATTTTGAGGGTTAGTTATTAGAAATTATTATGAGTGTTTAGAGATTTTTGTTTTTATAATATCTCGCTTGTTTGATAGTTTTAGTGGGGTGTTTTTAATCAAATACTGGTTTGTTTCATGGTTCTGAAAAAATGCTTATATATGATTGTTTGTTTATATGGTGGTTTTGGTAAAGTAATTGTAATAAAAAATTTGGAGCACTTATTTTGTGGGTTTATGGAGCATTTATTTGGAGTACATAGAATTAGAGCACTTAAGTGCTTCATTTTTTGACTTTATAAACAAACATTTCATAAAATCTAACGCCTCACACTTAATTAAAACCCACAAACAAACATCTCTAATAAGTATTCATCTTTACTAGAGGCAAGAAGAAAAAACTGAAAACTAAACCATCAAAATTGCTGATTTCGATTCTTGACAGTGGAATCAAAAAAGAAAAAAAAAATCGAATTCAATATATATATTGATATTTAAATTTAATGAAAAAATAAATTTAAATGTAAAATGGGAAGTAAAATGTAGTAGATATTTTAATATTTATAAAAAATATTGTTTTTTTGTTAGTAAAAAAAATATTTAGAATCAAATTAAAATTAAAAATTATATATTTTAAAGTAAACCAAATTTTTAATGAAATCAAAACAAAATTCGAACAAAACTAAACTAAACCAATTTTTTTTATTATTTATTAAACATCGATTTAGATCCAATTATGAAAGAGTCGATGATATTTAAATGTTTTAATATAGTAATAATATCTTATGAAAACGCAATAGTCAATGCCAAACAACTTCAAAAAAACAAAAAATAAAAATAAAAATCCTTGATTCTGAAGAACCAACACAAATAATTTGTAGCTAATGTTTGAGCATTAATACTTACATAACTATTTACAAAAAATTTGCAAATTTTCTGTAAGAAGTGTTTAAAATCATAGACTTAAAAACAAATAGTTTCCTAAATAATCTTCAACAAGGACTTATGTCATGTGACCGAAAAGGTTGATGGCGTACGAGTTTCATTGTTTGGTGTTAATCCAGATTAGCACCATCATCATAGTTCGATTTTGAAAATCGGTATTTGGTTCTCAATATAGCTGAGAGCAGTTTGTCTCCCTCTCTGAATTTATACTAAAAAAAAATGTCAAGTGAATAAATATAATGTTGATAGAAATTTATTGAGGATGATTTTTTTTTTTGAGATAGATATTCACACTATATCCCTAGGCCAGCCACTCGGGAAAGATATCAAAAAAATGAAGACTACAAATTAATGTCATAGATAGCTCTCGAACAAGTCCTTTAATTCTTTCTCAAATTTTATTAACTGAACTCGTAGAATATTAGTTGGAAATGAGCTTTAAAGATTACAACAATTACTTTATTATTATTAAGATCTTTTGTTGGATAACTAAAAATGTTATTAAAATTTATGTTGAAAATAAATAATATAATAAATCTGTGAAAGATCTTTATCTCTAACCTTTTTGCATTTATGGATGGAAATATAAATAAAAATGAGAAAGGTATTTATCACGTGAGCTTGCAGAGAAAAAATAGATCATTGTTTGTATTATACTCTCTTACTGTATCAATTTTCATCATTATTTTATTATTTTACTAAATAAACCTTATCAAATCCCACTCTAAATTTAGGGAGGAAAAGAAAAAGATAAAATTAACAAAATCCAACCATTAAAATGCTTCAATTTCCAACTTTGGACCCTACTACAATGGGAGCCCTCTTGACCTCAAAGTGCTTGAAGGATCGGCGATCAACAAAGGGCTGAAAAGTTTATTGAAGGCGCGTTCGTGGATTCCTCCGTTGATAGTGGACTCTGATGCCATGGATGTAGTCAAGGTGTTGGTGGGAGTTGACTTAGAGTTTTCTGAGTTTAAGAACATAGTTGTTGATATTTGGGCTTTGTCCAATTTAATTGTGAATGTGTCTTATTTCCATTGTAATAGGAATTGTAATAGGGTGGCTGATTTGTTAGCCAAAAACCCTCCGGAACCTTCTGTTGTGTGGAACTTTATCCTTCTTCGTTAGATGGTAGGACTTTTTTTTGAAGGGGGTGCTTCCCTTGGTGGCCTCCAGTGTGGAGGATGACTGTATTCGGTGTTTCTTTATTGATTAATGTTATGAGGTATTTCTCTTTCAAAAAAAAAAAAAAAACTTCAATTTGATTTTTTTAGAATAATGGTTCGGGATTAGATTTGATATTTTAAAAAAAATTAAAATATATTGATTTCAATTTCAATTTTAAAATTATAAATATTATGTTTTTTATGAAAATTATTGTTTTTTTTTTAGTAAAATAAAAATTAATATAATCAAATTTAAAAATAAATTGAAAATAAAATTAAAAATCGAAAATAAATCAAATATTTTCAAAATTTTGAATATTGAACCAAAATTAAACTGAATCCAATGAAATTAAAACCAATAGTTTTATCTTTTATTGGACATGATCATCGTACGGTTAAATTTTTTTTATTAGTTCTGTTGATTTGATAACAAAAACCAACAAAAAAAAAATATATATATATATATAACGGAAATCACTCCAACTATATTTGGATTTTTTTTTTTTTCTGGCAACATTCTTTCAATTTTTTCTAATTTAACCACTAGTTTGAACAAAAACGGGGTTGAAATATTTGCAAAACTAGCTAAATTAAATAAAACCAAGGCTAACAAAAAAAAATGATTTGATTTACATAAAAGTTGTAATTGAATATCTTTATCTATGCTCAATTTTCAATTAAAAGAAATAACTATAATTATGTCTTTCTTTCTATAACACCTCTCGTGGGCAAAATATATCCCACAAGGTCAGCCAAGGTAGGTTGTGACTCCTTAGGGTCGGCCATAATAATCTACCTCCTACCTTTGAGGGTCCCGAGGTTAGCCTTCGAGGCTTTAACCCCTTCTCTCCCACGGAGTAGGCGAAAGTAGATCTCTTGGAGTCGACCATAGAGGCCTTGACCTCGACGTGACCCCACAAGGATCGGGCGTGGAGATTATGATTGTCATTCCAAAAGGTCGGTTGGGTAGGCAGAAATGGCACGAGGTTAGGACTCTCTATCAAGAGTTGACAAAGTTCAAGTAACTCTTATGATCATTATGTCATTAAGTACAACAATGTCTAATGACCATAGGTTGCACCGAAAAGGCGAACCCACTATAGGGTCAAGCCAAGGAAGTGAGGACTCCAAAAGGTCATGCTACGACGGTTGGCCATGAAGGTTAGAACTCTCCATTCTTGACAGAGTCGAAGTAAAATAACAGTGGCCAAAATTTACAACGAGAGGACGAGGACCCCTATAAGGAGTGAGCCATGAAGGCAAGGACTCGCAAGAGTTGGCCTAATCCAAAACCGATATTTAGTGGCCTTCATACAAAAAAAACTATTTGGAGTAACCGTTTGGCCACCTTGAACCAAACCCATAATTTGGCTCAGTTTGATCTTCTTTTGGTTGTTCCTGGCTTTCTGTTTTAGATTTAATTTTACACTCAAATGAGCTTTGTTTCATTTTTTGCCCCTAAACTTTTAAAATTTTAATATTAGTCTATAAAAATTTTCAAGTTTGTTCTATATTGATCCTCTAAACTTTTAAATTTTCAACTTTATTCCTTTAACTTTCGTGTTTGTTCTATTTTAGTCTCTAAAATTAAAAAATAATAATAATAATTGGTCTTTGTTATAAATTTAAAGTTTTTTTTTTCTTTCTAAAATTGGTTCAACAATTATAATACTTTTAATGTAAAGGAAAATTTTTAATATATTTATAAAATTTATAGAGAAAGATGGTAAAATTTTTAGAAAATAAATAATAATTAAAAAAATTAAATAAAGATCAAATTTAATTTATTTTGAAAGTATAAGAAACTAAAATTGAACATTTGAAAGTTCATGGATTAAAATAGAAAAAACATAAAAGTCTAGGGACCAAAATGAAGCAAACTTGAAAATTCATGGATTAAACTGAAATTTTGAAAGTATAAGGACTAAAATTGAACAAAACTAAAGATTTAGTGACCAAAATGATATTTTAATCTTAGTTGTAATGCTTATCAAACTTTATGACTTAATTACTTATGCGAGAAATAATTCAAGAACATCAGTATATACTTATGAATCAAAGGATGTTAGGTTCAATTTATGAAATGTAATATTTGTTAGGACTTCATTGATAGTTCATGAGTGATTTTGAGCTATTTTACATCAAATAAAATTAGTTGTAATTGAGTACATAAATGCAACATATTGGAAGCAATTGAAGTATAAGAACGAGAGAGAAATTGTATGGAGGAAGATGGTAGTGGTGGCTACATATCGTGTTCGACCCATGAAATGATCAAACATTATATAACCTAAAATTTAAGTTAATCGAAATTAGTTCAATAATATTAATAATTTTAATACATATAAGACAATAAATTTATAAAGAAAAAATTTCATAAAGGCCAATTTTAAGTTTAAAGTTCACTAATTAAAATATGTAAAATCTCAATCAGTGACTGGCCTAGGGACTGACGTGATTACTTCGATATAGTATGAATATTTATCTCAAAAAAAAAAAAAAAAAAAAAAAAACTTTTGCATGTATATCAAAAAATAAAATAAAATTTTGGTGTTGAGCACATTTTAAAAATAATTGTAGTGAAATATTGGGCAACACAAATAAAAATTACCAAAAAACCAACTCACTTAAAAGTGATTTTAATTTTGGGCAACCCAAAACACATTTGAAGCCCGCCCAAATCCGTCAATTTTTTATCAAAAATTTGGATGTCTATCACTCACCAACTAGAACAATTATCTATCACTCACATTAATCCTATCTATCATTTTATATGCACGATTCCAGTTTCTCCTATTTACATGATTCCACGTTCCACTTCTTTTTATAAAATTTCATTTCATTTTTTATTTCAAAAATCATTTCATTTACCTCTTTCCTCTCTCTCTCTCTTCAAAGTCGTTTCTACTCTCGCTTCAAACAATTTAGCTTTCTCTCATTCGTTTCTATTCTCTTAATCGTTTGCTCACATTTTTGCTTTTAGACTCTCATTCTATCAGTGTGTCGATAGTCTATCACTTTCATGTTTATCAATGCGTTGATAGTCTATCACTCCCGTTTCTATCAATTGATAATTTTCCATCAATACAGTGATAGATTTCAATCATCCGGTGATATCTAGACTTAAATCTCTCATTCTATCAGTGCATTCATAGTCCATCACTACCATGTCTATCACTACCATTTTTACCAGTTGGATATAATCTTCCAGCAATACGACGATAGACTTCAATCAGATTCTTCATTTTTCACCCAAAATCTCTCTCTTCAATTTTCATATTTGATCCAATCTCTAAAATTATGTCCACAGAACTCTACCTCCATCGCACTTTGCTCAAAATCCTCCATCGTCCGATGATCAACCTTCAAATTTCCCTCTTGCTGTCAATGACTCTAGATCACGACACTGCAATTCATAAATGCAAAATTGACTGCTCCGCCGCCACCGCCACAACCGAAAAATAGTGCTGGAGCACGTCAACGTCAACAGAAAACAAGATTCCAAAATCGATGAATTTCATTCCATAATCGAAATCGAAATCAAACTTGAAAGAACTGAGAAAAAAAAAAGAGAAGACGACCGATGTACTATAATTATAATGCAGATTAAAAAACTATGCACCCATGTCAAATTATAAAAAAAAAACTCAAAATTAGTCTAAACCATAAAATTAACCATAACAAAAAAAAATGCCCTCTATACCAGATATGTAGTCCCCTCCCAAAATTTGTACTAAAAAACAAACAACAATAGCAAAAAATATGAGACATATTCAGCATCCTAATGACATAAAACTTTTCAAATTACCAAATTGTCCTTAGAGTGATGGTAGATGCAGGTTGGAATTAATTGAACTTTGGCTGGAATTAGGGGTTGGGAGTAAGTAATATATTATTATTTTTTTAATTGATATCTTAATTAATTAAATAAGAGGTTGGGTGTTGGTAATGTTATTAAATGTCTTTCTTTTAAATTTTTGGCTGCCAATTATTTTGTACATTTCTATTTTGTTAGTGTCAAATCTAGAAAAAACGCAGATTTTTTTTTTTTTTTTTTTTTTTTTTGCAAATAAATCCTATATTTAACATAGGTGACGTATTAAATATCATATATTTAAATAAAATAATTTGTGTTATACTTAATGTGCCAAATATGCAAAATGAAACTTTCTTTTACATTCATGGATAAAAAGTTTTTATCTATTAACGAAAAAAATTGGTTGCACATTGATTTTATTATTTGGTAGCAATCAAGTTCATCATAATTCATTTTTTTAACACAAAGGTGATTCGGTTTAGTTTTTGTCGGTTTAATGTTAACGTTATAATCGAATCAATATTCTCTGTTTTTCAATGGTTTGAACAGATGTCCAACAAAGGATAAAACAATTTTCAATTTGTTTCCGTTCAGTTTGATTATATCTAAAATTAGTCAATGTCATTCATAGTTGTAGGTAAATAAAACCGTAAAAATTAAATATTTATGTGTTTAATTATAAGACTTTGAGATACATAATTGATTGGACAAGCAAAAAAACATCATTCATAAACAAGATACATCTAAATACTCAATATGCCTACTATTTATGAATAACATAAACTGTTTATTACATTTTATCAAATCATACGACTAAATTTTATTTTTTTTTTAACCTATTGACACTAAATATTATATTTTTTTAAACTATAAAAACTAAAATCTAAATTTTAAAATTATGAGACAAAATTCTAACTAGTCAAATTTATAATTTACTAAAAAAAAATTAAAGCATGATAATAAATTGATGAGGTGGAAACATAATAATAAATTATTAAATAAGTCCATCCTTTTCTTCACCCTTCTTATTCCTCTTTTCAGACCTGTAATTCAAACTCAAACAGAGCATAAAAATGGCTTGGTTTAAAGATATTTTTCAAAATTTTATTTATTGCATAATTAAGAAATAAAAGTGTTTTTTAAGCAAGCCATTTTTATACTGATTTTAGTTTGAATTACTAGAGGGATGTAAGGGTGTCAACAAGTGTCCCAATACGACGCAGTTGGTTGATGATTTGGATTTTAAAATTAAATTTCTTTTAAGAATAAGCTTGAGATTTATGTGTGACATTAATTTGTATTCTATGCTTGATTATCTATTCTAAACAAAAAAATGTCAATAAGATCGTGTACTTATTTATTTATTATTATTATGTTTCCACATCAATTTGTATCATGATTTTTTTTTTTAAAGATTTTTTTTATTTTTTTCCAAAGCTTATAGATTAAAAGAATTAAAATTAAACTTTCAAAAAAAAACTAAAATAAAATATTTGAAAATTAAAATGATATTAAAAAAAAAAAGTAAAGTCAATTTTTTTTTTTTTTTGAGATATAGTAAAGTCAATTTAATATTCCCCTAAATTTCGAAAGAGAGAAAATACCTGCGATGAGTTAGAAATTATCCAAATTCTGTTTACACAGTTATTGATTATTAAATAGGTCAGGCTAGAGAATTTAGTGCCGATTTATTTATTTATTTTTTTTAATATAATTTTGATGCCTATTTATAAGTTTTTTTTTTCTTTTTAATGTGAGTGGTCTATTTTTATAAAAAAAATTTAGTAAAAAAACAAAAACACAGACCGATATTTATAGCAATTAAATTCTTAAACTTTTAATTTAAACAATCACCGTTTCTAAAATTCAAAAAGTGTTTCAATCAACCAATTCAAATTAATTTTAAGAGATTTTCACAACATAAAATTATCCAAAAAATATTTAGGGTTTCTTTTAACACTCTAAAAACCTATAATTAGAGAAATTCATAACTTTTTATCTTTTATAAATTTATAATAAAAAAATTTATAAATTAATAATTTTTTTAAATGGGTATATTTATAAATTAATGAGTGTTTTTAGTACAGAGTAATGTTTGCATTAATATTTAGTCCAAGTGAAGCAATGGTGTGGTATAATGTGTTTGCATTAAT
>JBBMEG010000022.1:6077742-6091169 GCA_037832605.1 Cyclanthera cordifolia
CTCAATGAATGAATATAAATTGCACATCCTCAGAAGAAAAAAAAAAAAAGAAACCTAGAAGGAATTATACTTCATTTTAGCCCAAAAAATCGAAACTTTTGAAGATGGGTTTGTCAAATTTTCTCCCTTATTACAGTGGAAGGAATGTTGATATTGCAAGTGCTAGTGATGAACACAGTCATTAATGTCCAAATGTGTGATACAGATGGTGAGTTTAAGTGGAAGAGAAAGGAGAAACTGTGGTAGCAAGTTCAAATCCTTCAGCCAGATCGGTTGAGTTGTGGAAGAGAGAAGGAAAATAGGTGTGTTTGGGAGTTTGTGAGGATTAATGCAAAAGTGTAGTAATTGCATTAAATATTTTTTAAACACAAACGTTACTCTTATGTATATTAAAAAGATCTATTAATTTACAAATAAACACGTTTAGAAAATCTATCAAATTTTTGTTATAAATTTATAAGAGGCAAAAAATTATGAATTTCTCTTTTAGAGATAAAAGAAAAATTTAATATTATTTTGGATAATTTTACCCCCTATGCGAAAATCTCTTAAAATTAACTTATAGATTAATTGCAACACTTTTTAAACTTTAGAGGAGGTGGTTGCTCAAATTGAAAGTTTAAGATTTACAAACATTATACTTTATAAGTGATTTGTGAAATTTCTTTTTTTTATAAAAAAAATTATTTTATAAATTATCAGTTTGTTTTGAGTAAACAAGTCCCAATTGTCCGGTGGCGCAGTTCGTTGAAGGCAATTGGACTCAAGAGCTGTGCTCCCTCAAGATTCTAGATTTGAAACATATTTGTGACAATAGTTTTGACAATAGTTTGTAATCTCCACTTTTTGATGTATTTCAATGTCGGGCTTAGGGACGGACATGATTATCCGGGTATAATGTGAAATATTTATTTAAAAAAAAAAGTCTCAATATTCTTAACCTACAAAAAAAATGCCACTAATGAAACTAAAAAAAATGGTTATCAGTGATAAGCTCTCTCTCTCTCTCTCTCTTTTCTTTTCGATTAATGATAAGCATATTTAAATTGATGAAACGATATATATATATATATATATATATATATATATATATTATTTTTTAATTTAATCAATTTGTTGGGTGGTTTGAATTTATAACTTTTGATCTAGATCATATATAATATCTATTGAACTTAGTGAGTATAAAACTATTAAGTGTTGCCATATATTGTAACTAATTTTTGTTATTGTACCAACTCCATTCATGGATTCGTGTCTTTAAATTCCTTTATTGGGTGTTTAATATTATAGACTTTTGATTCCTTCTTCTCTCTTTCTCTTGCTATCTACAAAAAACTATACTATCTTATCCCTTTAAATAGAATTGGATGAAAGTAGAGAGAAAAAAAAAAAGACAACATACAATAAAGCAAATGATCTAATTGACCCATAAAAGAATGGATAACTCGGAACCATCTGAATAACTTAATTCAAGATATAAGAATTGAGTTGGATTGGGTTGAGGAAAAAAAAAAATCGAGAAATTAGATTTAGTGTTCATGTTCGAAAGATTTTGAGGTGTTTCAATATGGAAAGTTACATATGAGCGAAAACTTCAGCTAGCTCAGCATTTCAAGCTCTTAATGAGACATTGTACTTTTAGTAAAGTTGAGATTGAAGAAATGAGCAACATCTCTTATTCTAGCATGGTTAGAAGTCTAATGCATGAGATGTTAACTCAATGTGCCTTTAGTAGATTTATGAGTTATCTTGGAAAACCACATCGGGAAGCTACTAAGTGGGCGCTTCGACATGTTAGACTGAAAATAAAGGATTAATGTACAATCGAGTCATAGAAAATAAGTGAAAATTGACGAGGTACGTTTACTTTGATTATACGACTTATTATAATTAGAGGTCTCTCTTTCTTGTTATGCACATTATTTTGGAAACAAGATTAATGGGAGGTTGACCCTACAAAGTGTTGTAGCATCGTCAACCACCAAAGTTGAATATATAGCTCTTGGAGATGTCTTTAATGAACTCACGTGGTTAAAAGGCTTGGTTACTAAAATGTGCACGGATGAAACTTCCAATGAAATGTATCGTGTTAGCTAAAGTGCAAAGGAAACTTACAAAAGTAATCAAATCTAGAAAATATTCAGTAGTATAGTCAATTGAAAGTATAAATTGCCACTTACTTTCATATACTACATTTTTTGTAATGCAATATTAAAACATATTAATGACTATAGAAACAAATATTTTAGATTCTACCTACATTTTGCAATTATTTTTGTGAAAAATTACCCATCCAATACAATTTCTCTAAGTACAATCAGATTATTAAGAAATCCGACCTTCCATAGTCGAACAAAACATATAGACGTTTGTGAAGCCATACAAAGAGGTGATTTGATTTTATGTAAGATTTGCTCAAAGAACAATCCATTTATGCCTCAACGAATTAAGCTTTACATAGCGAGCATCACGAGTACCTTTGTAGTTCGCCTAAGGTCGAATGTGGTCGATCATCGGCTGATATTCGGGTATGGCGACCTAGATCGGATAGTTTTGGTTTTATTTCTTGAAGTAGTTTTTGTATGAATGGGGTGATTTGTTGTTATTTTGATTTCAAACTGCATCTTTTGTATTAAGTTATAATAGTTCTACAACGGTTGGATAATTTAGCTATTGTTTAACTGTGCTCAAATTAGCTCTCTTAGGTGGAATTAGTTTACTAGTAAATCTGTCTGCATATTTTTTCTTTCCTTAAAAGTTTTGTGAAATTGGAGATTGTAATCGGCCATTATCATCTTGAAGGAGAATGTCAAGAAATTTCTAACGTCGACGTACGCACGTTTTATTTATTTTTAAAGTACTGGGATTTAATTACTAGTATTGGTTTTGGAGTAAATTCGGTTAGGTAATGTTGTTGGATGATGGGTTCGTTTTTCTTGTACTCCTTTGGTCGTTGGGGGGCTTGGCGGTTTGCTTTTTGTCGGAATTAGTTGATGAAGGTCATTCTTTTCAATGGTTTATTTAGTCGTTGTGGGGGTAAGGATATGTTTGGGTTGGACATGTGCTTTGGTAGAGTCTCGTATGTTAGTGGTCTTTGCGTTTCAAGGGTTATCTCTTAAAGTGCATCGGAAGTCAGCATTTAAGGATTTGACGATGTTTGTCTTGCCTTCGACATAATATATGTATTCTTTGTTTGTTAAGGCATTAGTTTAAGTTTTGATCATATGGATTGTTGAATTAGGTACTTGTTAAGAACTTCGTCGGTCTCTAACTTTCACCTGCACTTAACAAACACAAATACTAATGTAACTGAAGAGTAAACAAAATTGAGTGAAGTCAGAATATAACATTTGGATTGTTTGAGATATCGTTACAAAAGATCAAGTCACACCATCATTCAAGAGGGTGGAGCTCTCCCAAGTATCTATTCTGAGACACTTGATCACTTACAACAAAAAACATACCTCTAAACTAAACAAAACGACATTTAAATAAGAAAAGCATAACAGTAATAATTGTCCTTTCTAGTTGTTGGAGCTCTTCCTATTTGTGGTTTGTTTTCGATTGAGAGAATAGATTGATTTTTTTTTTTTTTGAGATTACAACAATTTGGAAGTAGGGATTTGAACCCATAATCTCATAGTCCTTAGGTATACGTGGTTGAACTATTGCTTTTTTGACGAATATATATTGTGTTATAGGTTGTTTTCAATAATGGAATTGGATTTGTTTTTCAAAAAAAAAAAAAAAACAAAAATAATAATAACAAAAAAAATTTACAATTAAATCCCCAATTAAAAAAAAAAATCTTGAAAATCTCAAACAAAAAGTACTGAAATTTACTTATTATTATTTATTACAACTGAATTTCATTTTCTTTAGTTGCATTTAAGCATTTCATTAAACTGTACGTTATTTCAACTATTTTTTTTCTCCATCACTATGAATATTTTATAATCATTAAAGTTTATAAAAACATAAAAACACAAAGGTCAACAGATTCAACGCTATAAATTCTTTATCCACCATTATTTAACTTAAAAAAAACTATTATTAAATTTGTTAACTTTAAATAATATATTACATATATATATATATATTTATTTATTTATTGACTTATTTACAATAACCGCAATGGTTAGTAATATTTATTTTTTTTATTTGAAATCTTTTACTTTTTTAAGTTCAATAACCTATGGTCAAGGTCGAAAATAATAAATATTAAGAATAGAAACATTTTAAACTCAAATCTTTTAATCATAGCATACAAGGACGAGTTTAAAAAAAAAAATTCAGCGTGTTACCGATTTTACCCTTAATTTAGGAATCCGCATAATTCATCAACAAAGGGCGTAATAGTCTATTCGTACTAAATCCGGGCATAAACTGTAATTATCTTAATATATCATGCACTTTTTGGGGTTTCCAAAAGTGTAGAAAGGAAAATTAATATATAAAAGAAAATTAGAGAAATCGGAAAGGAAAAAGGAAAAAAAAAAACGGGAGAAAACCGGACCGGGCTATGTCGACATTTTCCTATAAAATCCCCCATGACAGAATGGGAAGCCTCATATTTTTCATTCTCTTTCTTCCTCGCTCTTGCTTGCTCTGACTCTGAAATCAAAGCCTCCCCTTCTCTTCTCTCTAATATTTGTCTTTCTCTCTCTCTCTCTCTCCATTTATGCATTACGGATTCGAGGAGTACTCAAAAGGTAAAAATTCTCGAACCAAAATCACTTTTCAATTTTCTTTTTCATCCCCTTTTCGCCTAGAAATTTGTTGGCGTCCCATTAAGATCAATCGGCCTTCAGTAATGAGATTCGAATTGTTTAATTGTTGCAATTTACTATTGGTTGGTTGATTTAGTTTTGAATCTATATGTATTTTTTTATTAGATTTATATTATTCCGTTCGATCTCTAAGTTAGGTTGTTCTTGATTGCAATCTTAATGAGAGATTGGATTCTGGGTTTCTAGTGCTTTTAGTTAATTCTGGTTGGTTTGGCAATTTTTGATTAGTAAAGAGGTCGATTAATTGAGGCTATGTGCATGATTTAATTTTTAATTTTTGTTGCCCTAGAGGAAATATTCTTTATCGTGTTGAAGATGCTCTATTTTGTTTAATGGTGGTTCTATTGATCTGGAGCGATTTATTGGATTCTCAGTCGAAGGGTCCTGCACTGTCTTCTGGAACCGTAATTACGTTATTGGTTTGACATGGAACGTCTTTTATCTGTTTTTTTTTTTTTTTTTTTTAATTTTTTTAAAAAATACCAATTATGCATTTTGGTTGGCTGCCCTCAGTTTGCTTCAGGTTTATTTGGTTTTTTTGTGCAATTAGTGGTTGTGGTTTAGAACATTTATTGGAATTCTTAATTATGTGTGATTTAATTATCTTGATGGTGATTATGCTTTTTAGTTATATGCAATCTGAAAGCTCTGCATTCTTTCTGAAGTTTTAGATTTTACTTGAAATAAATTTTGTTGTGCATACATGACCGCTATTTTTTTAGCACTTGTTGAAGAGTTGATTTGTACACATTGAACCCACAAGTTCCCTACATCGTCGAACCATGAATACTGATTAAGCCTTTATAATTTAGAACTTAAGTTTGTTGGTGATTATGTCTTCTTATGTTGCTTAATAATTATATTTCCTTGGTATCTGGGCTTGCAGTTGAATGTCAAGGTTTATTGGACTCTGATCATTTTCAAGTTCCTCATTGGAGAAAACTTTATCAATAGGGTATTTTTACAAATTTAGCTTTTATGCATTTTTGTATGACATGGGTTCTCGAGGAAGATTACTATTTGATCTTAATGAACCCCCGGTCGAGGATAATGAAGATAGTGATGGTATTGTCTTCCAGCCTTTGAAGGCTCAACCATCGTCGAATTCTCACACTTCGGACTTATTTTCGGCATCAGGAGGGCCCCAAAGGATACTAAACAACCATGCGTTTTCTCATGCATCTTCCGTATCTGGTTTTCAGCCTTTTATTCGGGGTAAGTTTGGTTCCAATCCTGAAATGGGAGAAGAACAAAAGAAAATGCCAGATCAAAATTCAAAGATTGCCTCATCATCTACTTTAAGTAATGTTGAGACTGTAGCACCCACATTAGTTTCAGGTTCTAGAGACACTCAATCCGTGGAAAGGGAAGAAGGAGAATGGTCCGACGCTGAGGGTTCCGCTGGTATAAATGGAGGAAATATTTTTCATAAGCAGTTAAAAGCTTCACATGAGCAGAGCTTGCTTTCTCCTTCCCACGATGTTTCTGAGAATAATTCCTGCGACACCAAAGTTTCTGATAGTACAGTAGATAAAAGTATTGATCAAGTTCCTTCAACATCAAATCTGGAACCAAATAATCGAAAAAACAACAGTATTCTAAATACAGAAAGCAATGTTAAGCTCGATACATCCACAGATAGTGTTCAGGAAGAAACTGGGTTGCTTCTGAAACAAAGAGAAATCAAGGGTACTGAAGCAAGTCATGCTCTAAAATGTGCTAATAACCCTGGAAAGAGGAAAATAGATCAACATCTAGAAGCCAAGCTTGGGAAGAAACGAAATAGGCAGACAATGTTTCTTAATTTAGAAGATGTGAAGCTGGCTGGCTCTATGAAAACTTCAACGCCTCGAAGACAACCATTTCAACCTCCTACAACCACTCGCAATATGAAGGAGGTTAATAATGCAACCCATGTTAATGAACGTGTTGGGGAAAAGCAAATGGTTAACAAAGACCAAAAACATGGTGATGCTTCAATTCATGAAGGAGTAGGCATTTCCTCAGATCCGAGTGAACCAAAATTAGACGGTAATGGTGATTTGAGTTCTGGATTGCTACCTCGGCCGAGCAGGCAAAACAATGATGGAGATATCCTGGCAGAGACACCCTTACCACCAATCCCTAGACAGGGTTCGTGGAAGATACCTACAGATTCAAGGTTGCAGAGGAATGTGCAGGTCTCCAATAGGAAATCAGCTATATCTAATCAAAGTTCTTCTGATCACAAGCAGATAAATAAGAAGCATCTTCCTGCCAAGAAGCAGAATTCTGTTAGTACTTATCAAGATTCATCAGTTGAACGACTTATACGGGAGGTGACTAATGAAAAGTTTTGGCGTCACCCAGGTACAACTTCTTTCAATGTTGATTTATTATTTTTCGAAGTTACTTTTTTGGCCATTCTGTGTTGATTTCTTTCAAGTTTACATCAGTATGTAGTTTTACGAAGTTTCTAATCTAATTCAAAACTGGTTCAGCTGTTTTGAATCACAAACATTTGAAATTGTACAGTCTAATATGATTTTTCAAGTACTCTTTATTATATGCAAATCTGGAAGAAGAAATTGGATTATTAAAATATGGTGTTAGTAGTATGTAGTTAGTTGGCTTGCCTGTTACCTAATTTTTTTGATTCCTTATCCAATTCATACTGAAATTGTGGGTTAAGTTGGATCCCTCTAGTGACTATAAACTATGATGTTTAGCTTGCTCAGGCCCACACATAGGAAATAGAATCCTACAGCTTCATGATGTGGGTTTTCCTCTAGCGAGCCTGCTGGATGGAAGGACATCCTTTCATATTGAGTATTGAACGATAAATTTCCTTCTTTTTGTAAAATATAATGCAGTTTACTTAGTTTTTTAATTGACTATTACTAACTGTTTGTTTTTATAATTTTCCTCTCGGCCTGAATATTTATGCTTGTCATATTGTTAAATTCTTAATTTTATTTTTAGGTATGAAATAACGACGCATATTTAATAGTACTCGAGTTAACTGTAATTATTTCTATAACAATAGAATAACAACAACAATTCTTATTAGTGCGGCTATTGTTTTATTTCATCTTCTTTGTTTTTAAAATTGTGTTTTTTTACGAAGAGCAGCCTGTTTGTTGTAAATTTTAATTTAATGTTTTGGTAGTTGTTAACCTGTTTATTTATTTTTCTTTTGTTCTCCTTGTCATGTAATTGAATCCATTATCATGTACCAGAGGAAACTGAACTTCAGTCTGTTCCTGGTCGATTTGAATCTGTGGAAGAATACATCAGAGTGTTTGAACCTTTGTTATTTGAGGAATGTCGAGCTCAACTATACAGTACGTGGGAGGAACTTTGTGAAACATTATCAAGAGATACACATGTGATGGTTCGTGTCAAGAATATTGAAAGGAGGGAAAGAGGTGCTTGTAGTTTCAACTTTTGTATTTGTATTTTAATTTAGTTTCTCTTTTCCTTTCAATCTTCAACTAATTTCATTTTTAGCTATTTAGCAAATTAAAACTTCAATTTTGATGTTTTGGTTAGTTTCATAATTAGGGCAAGAAAAATTAGGCTTGAAATTTCAGTATAGCAATATGTTTGAACTTTGAAGGTTGGAGTAGCATACTGAAGTTGGCTTAAGTGATGAATGGTGCTTGCCATATGATTAATGCTCTATTCTAAAGTTTAATGTTTTGTCATTAGTTTTGTTGTAAAAGTTATTCTTGTCATTAGTATCATGAAACCATTTTTTGTTGTGTGTGTAAGTCTTACCTTTGTGTGGAAGAGGGGTATTCTTTCTATTCTTGTTTGTCCAAGTCTGGTGTGCTAAAAACATATGGATATTTAAGCCAAAGACAAAGCTACATTCTTACCGTGCCAAGTGTGCACACAACAATCTAGTTGCTAAACTTGGCTTCTTTTTTTTTTTTTAGGGTGGTATGATGTAATAGTTCTTCCTGTGAACGAGTGCAAGTGGTCATTCAAAGAGGGTGATGTGGCAGTTCTTTCATGCTCCAAACCTGGATTAGGTTTGCTATAATATTCTCCTTTCAAGCTTTAATAAGTGTGACGCGGGTGCTATTATATAATGGCTTTAGTCTTGCTAATTATCTTTAAATATGCTAAGCAGTTAAATCAAAAAGAAACAACAATATGTCTATGGAGGATGAGGAAGACCCCGAGTCTGGTGGGCGTGTGGCTGGAACTGTTCGGCGGCACATTCCCCTTGACACCCGTGACCCTCCAGGAGCTATCCTGCATTTTTATGTCGGGGACTCGTATGACCCTAATAGGTAAGTTAAAATTCAATTTCATGATGGTTGTTTCCTTACATTTATGTTGTCTGCATTATTGTGCATAATGTTGTCGAAGAATTTCCAAGAAAATGTAATTTTGGAACCTTTTTTTCTTATGAACTGCTTAGTGAGGTTCTAATTCATTGTTTATTTCAGTATACAATCTTGTGATATTGCGGTTATCCTTTAAATGATGATGCGTGTCTGTAATATTACTTGAAGGCACTTGTCAAGTATCTTCTCAATGTAGTTCTGAGTTGGTGCCATGTGAATTCTACTAGCAAGTATCTTCCAAATATTATAATCTCATGCAGTACTCGAAGATATTAGCACTGCTTGCAGATATCTTCAAGTTCCATTATTGATACTCGGTAGTACTTTTGAGTTCCAGTTATGAAAAGTAACCGAAAAGTTAATTTAGATGACTTATTTACCCAGTTAACTTATTTATTTTGGGTATGAAGTGGGTTAAAAGAGTAGGAGGATATTGGGTCTTGAATGAAGTTTCCATGGGTCAACATTTATTATAATCTCTTGAAGTACAGCTAACTTCTTTTTAACGACCTCTTTTTTTTGGAAATTCTGGCTACAGTTTCATTCACGATGAAGTTAGTTATTTGAATGGAAGTGAAATGGTTCCTCCAGTAAATTATTATTGCATTTTATCACTCAAACTTTTTATCACTTTTATTTCTATTTGTGAATAATATTGTTGTGTTATTGACATTTTAAAGTATTTCTTAGTAAGTAATAGTCATTGTCAGTATCCTCTATGCAAGAATTTGATGGTACTGGTTTCTTATCATTAGATGTATTGTTTTTTTTTGGGGGGCCAGAGAGAGGCTATTATTTTTTTCCCTTCAAAATTGTTGTGGGGAGAGCACTCTTAAAAAGTCAACCTTGTTGCTATATGAAATCTTTTTATAACGATAAGTGAATTTTTATTAGTTTCTATTTTCTGAATGGCAGGATTGAAGAAGATCATATACTTCGAAAATTTCAGACAAAGAATGTTTGGTTTTTAACAGTGCTCGGTTCTCTTGCAACTACCCAGCGAGAATATGTTGCCCTCCATGCATTTCGTCGGCTCAACATGCAGGTAATCGTTGGAATTCATTTGGATTGAAAGCTGCCTCTTATGTCCCCCTTTAAACTGTTATCGTAGGGCTAATTGTTTATCATATGTATCAGATGCAATCTTCAATCCTTCAGCCTAGTCCTGAGCAATTTCCCAAGTATGAGCAACAGTTACCTGCCATGCCCGAGTGTTTTACGCAAAATTTTGTCGAGTATCTGCGTAGAACCTTCAACGGACCCCAGCTATCTGCAATCCAATGGGCAGCAACACATACAGCTGCTGGTACAAACAGTGGAACAGTCAAGAAGCAAGAACCATGGCCTTTTACACTCGTGCAAGGTCCTCCTGGAACAGGTAAGACACATACAGTTTGGGGAATGCTAAATGTTATCCATCTGGTTCAGTATCAGCATTACTATACTTCTTTGCTTAAGAAACTCGCTCCAGAAAGCTATAAACAAGCTCATGAGAGCACATCGGATCATGTCTCTACTGGATCCATTGATGAGGTACTCCAAAACATGGACCAGAGTTTTCTCCGTACTCTTCCCACACTGTGTCCTAAACCTAGAATGTTAGTCTGTGCACCTTCAAATGCTGCAACAGATGAGCTTCTTGCTCGTGTTCTTGATCGGGGGTTTATTGATGGGGAAATGAAGGTGTATCGACCTGATGTGGCTCGAGTTGGCGTTGATTCACAAACACGTGCTGCCCAAGCAGTTTCAGTTGAACGTAGAACAGAGCAACTTTTGGTCAAAAGTCGAGACGAAGTCTTAAGATGGATGCACCAGCTAAAAGTTCGTGAAGCTCAATTATCTCAGCAAATCAGTAATCTACAGAGAGAACTCAATGTTGCTGCTGCCGCTGTTCGCTCTCAAGGATCTGTTGGTGTTGATCCTGATGTACTTGTGGCCCGCGATCAAAATCGAGATGCATTGTTGCAGAACCTTGCTGCTGTAATAGAAAGTCGGGATAAAATTCTAGTTGAGATGTCACGCCTCCTTATTTTAGAAGGCAGGTATCGATCTAACAGCAATTTCAATTTAGAGGATGCACGAGCTAGTCTTGAGGCTAGTTTTGCCAATGAGGCTGAGATAGTTTTCACTACAGTGTCAAGCAGTGGCCGAAAATTGTTTTCTCGACTCTCTCATGGTTTTGATATGGTTGTCATTGATGAGGCAGCCCAAGCCAGTGAGGTAGCTGTTCTTCCTCCACTTTCTCTGGGTGCCGCAAGGTGTGTGCTTGTTGGAGATCCCCAGCAGCTCCCAGCCACAGTTATCAGTAAAGCAGCAGGAACTTTGTTGTACAGTAGAAGTCTCTTTGAAAGATTTCAGCTAGCAGGATGTCCCACTATGTTGTTATCAGTGCAGTACAGAATGCATCCTCAAATACGTGATTTCCCTTCAAGGTATTTCTATCAAGGACGCCTTACTGATAGTGAAAGTGTTGCTAATTTACCTGATGAGACATACTATAAAGACCCTTTACTTCGACCCTACACCTTCTTTGATATTACGCACGGTCGGGAATCTCATAGAGGGGGATCTGTTTCTTATCAAAATATTCTTGAAGCACAATTTTGTCTCCGTATGTATGAACATCTACAGAAAACTGTGAAGTCGTCCAGCACTGGTAAAGTTTCAGTAGGTATAATTACACCATACAAACTCCAATTAAAGTGCCTCCAAAGAGAGTTTGAGGAGGTTCTGAACTCTGAAGAAGGGAAGGATCTATATATTAATACTGTTGATGCTTTCCAAGGGCAAGAAAGGGATGTGATTATCATGTCTTGTGTGCGTGCCTCCAACCATGGCGTTGGTTTTGTTTCAGATATTCGTCGAATGAATGTAGCACTGACCCGTGCAAGAAGGGCTCTTTGGGTATGCTTCTATTTTCTTTTTCTTAATTTTTTGCCATTTCTCAAATCCCTACTTAGATGCTTCTACTATCATCTGACAATTTAAAATTTTTGATATTAAACCAGGTAATGGGCAATGCTAATGCTTTGATGCAGTCTGAGGATTGGGCTGCGTTGATCACTGATGCAAAGTCGAGGAACTGTTACATGGATATGGAATCTCTTCCAAAGGACTTCCTCGGTCCGAAGGGACCTACACAATCTACTTTGCCAGGGAAGAACTCTTCCAAAATTAGGGGTCTGAGATCAGCTCTTCCAAGACATAGGACTCTGGATATACACGTTGAGTCAAGGTCTGGAACACCATCAGAAGATGATGAGAAATCAAACTCTTTGGTCATTACTAGAAATGGAAATTACCGGCCTTCTAAAGCCGCTGTAGAGACTTCTCCAGAAGATTTCGACCAGTCAGGTGGCAAATTGAGAGATACTTGGCAATATGGTATGCAGAAAAGGCAAAATTCTGCTGGGACAGTTGGGAAGAGAGAGATTTAATCATGGATTTTGAATCGGTTTCAATAGTTCAGAGGAGAAACCTGTTGGTTAATGTGATATTGTGCATCCTCATGATGCTCAGCTTTTGAAGCTTTCTCCGTTGCTTTCCTTTTAACAGTCTAAGTACTTCTATTCTTGTCAACCTATATATTCTATTAAGAGTTGACGAGGTTCAAGAGAAATACGGTGAGGTATTAATATGCTCGATTGAGGTTACGAATGTGCGTTAGAAGCTTCGGGAATGGTGCAAAGAATGCTGCTTGACAAAGTTTCCTTCTTTCTTTCCCCAAGTTTCTTTTACAAGAGCAAAACATGGTATTGGAGAATGAGGAGGAATCGGCTGTTAAGGTGTAGGGTTCCTTCCTTACTTTCCTTCTTTCTTTCCGAGGTTTCTCCACATGCTGATCCCAAACAGTATCAGTGTTATTGTCTAGACAATCTTAAACTTAATTAATTGAAAATAAGAAGAGCATACAGAATAATGGAATAGGAGGTTGCACAGAATCTTTTGACATCTGTTCATGGGGGATTCATTTCTGTGATTTAAGTGCGGGTCCTTTTGGGTTACCAGTATACCAAGAATGGTGAGCCTGCTGTTTGAGACTTCTTACCAAGTAATTGGCTACTTGGATTCCTTTTCCTCGTGTGGGGATCAAATGATTACATTTGGATGTTCTATCACGAGAATTTGAGAGCCTTTGGCTGGAATGGTAACTGAATCTCAGGTGCTTGTGGCCAGTGGGAATTACTATCCTCAAGGGCCGTGGCTCGTTAGTGGTCTTTGATGATTAAATAAATCCTCATGGAGATGGAGATCAACTCTCCGGGGAGCTGGCCGAGATAAACTCACAATGTAAAAGATG
>JBBMEG010000022.1:6095700-6127938 GCA_037832605.1 Cyclanthera cordifolia
TAACTACATTTATTAATTTTTTTTAAAAGTGATTATATTTATAATTATTTTCTAAATTGGACATAAATTTTCCTTTCATTTAAGTTACTGTAACGAGATTTAAAATATTGAATTATAGTAACAAAAAAAAAAAATCGAAAAAATTTATACCACTCATCAAAAAAAAAAACATTCCAGCAAAATACTAGTTTGTTTGTCCATAATATCGAAAGTTCTATTACAAAACATACTATAATGCGAAAACTGATTAATCCTAACATAATGATAGCAAAAAATAATAATAAATAAATAAATTGTAGAACTCAAAATAATAAAAAAAAAATTCTTAAGAAAATGTTAATTTTTATTTGTGAATTAAAACATATGTCTAGATTCAAAAGATGACAAGTTGACTAATTAAATACTCTTTAAATGTCTCAAAATTATTTTTATTATTTAATAATAAAAAGTAATTATAGTATTGTTTTATTGCTCAATTCACACACTGTAAGGAATAAATATCTTATTTTATTCAAATTTTATTGGTTTTGTATATGAAATTTGATGTGTGCAGCACATTTGGCAAGATACATTATAATTATAGCACAAACTTATCAAAAATTTATTTATAGCAAATTTTTTTAATTTTTTTCTTCATAATTTCGATTTTATCCTTGGTAGACTTCAATTACTTAACTGATAGATTTCGATCAGTGTACTAATCAACTTCAATCACTTAATTGATAAACTTAAATTAGTGTACTGATCGACTTTAATCACTTAATTGATAAACTTTACTGATTGACTTCAATCACTTAACTGATCAACTTCAATCAAAGTACTGATCAACTTCAATTACTTGAGATCGAATTCAATCACTTAATTGATAGACTTCAATCACTTAACCGATAGACTTACATCACTTAACTTATAGACTTCAATCAATGTACTGATAGACTTCAATCAAATAATTAATGGACTTCAATCACTTAACTGATCGAATTCAATCACTTAACACATGCATCATACCAAGTAGGGTTTCAAAATACGTACCCATTAAGCGTTTGAAATAACACAGAGAGGGCGATTGAGAGAATTGAGAGTCTTATGAAAATCGATTTAAAGAAATGAAATCGATAAAATAATCGATTGAGAGAATGATAGAAAGCATTGATCGGCTTCAATCAGTGTACTAATCGACTTCAATCACCTGCATTGATGTACTTCAATCACCAAACTGATCAACTTCAATCAACTGACTGATCGTCTCCAATCAGCGAACTTCAATCACTGGACATATCGACTTCAATCACTGGACATATCGACTTCAATCACTAGACTGGTCGACTTGAATCAATTTTTGGGTCATGACTTTTGGTCATTTTGTTAGTCCCGCCCAAATAAATTGCTATAGATGCAAATAGTTTCAAAATATGCTCGACATCAAATATTTATGATTTTTTTGAATAGACATGTAAAAACCTCTTTTGTAAATTGATGGATTTATATTTTAAATAATATTTCATCAAATTATATCCAAATTAAATCATAAATATCAAAAAATTAAAAAAGTTGATATCTTTTCACTTTTCAAAATACATCATAAATCACGTCACTCATCTTCAATTTTCAAGTTGGATTTGAATTTCGTATTATCTTTCCTTAAATAATACCCAATTTAAAATTAAATAACTATAATTTCATCAAATAACATCGAAATCAAACCATTAAGATCTAACATTTTGTTATCGATTTACTTGTGAGTATAGCGCGAATGCATTAGTATCTATTCGATCAGTGATTCGAGTCTCTTTGTATCACATTTTATGTAGGGTTTGTGATCCTATTCTTCAATTTATACTTACAAAAAAAAAAACATATCACAAAACCATTTGAACCACCGATCTTCATCCACATCCCAAAAGTTCACAGGCTTCCACAATAGTTCCAAGTTTAAGAAATAAATTAAAAAAAAAAAAAAAAACTATAAGATTTAAGTAATTAAAAAGGAACAAAATACGCATACCTTCTCTAATTTCTAGTTTTCCTGCAAAAGTTGGCAAAGCACCGTCAAAATTGCTAGATTTCGCTCAAACTTGTAAGAATCCATAATCATCGAGGAAAGTTACATCTATCACGATTGCATTCAACAAAATTTTGAAATGACAAAAAGATGAGTATTCAAATTACAAAAGGTGACATGTAGATATTGTTTATGGTTGATATCACGAAAAATGTTGTAGTTTGGTTGAAATCATGATAATATGTACGTACATGTATAAAAGCTGGTGTAGGACGTACGATCGATAGTGAGAACCATCAACATTCACTCCAAATTTTAATTAAAAAAAAAAAGTAATATCCATGACACTTTTCACTATTGAAAAACAGTAATTAAAATTGTTTACTATCTTGCTCAAATATCTTCATTTATTTTATATTATCAAAATTTTAAACTGGTAGAGATTTTACATCGATGGTTACAATAAATTAATTTTTAAATAATTAAAAAACAATAAATTTTGAAGGTATTATTGTCCTTCATATTTAAATTAACTATTTATTTATTTTCAAAAATTAAACGTAGACATTTGTCTAAATAATTTTAGACATTCTCCTCATATTTTTTTTTTAAAATTTAGACTTATGTAATTAAATATTTGGGCCCATTTAGTCGTGGGCTGGAAAGTGGAAGATGTTACAAGAATGTAAGTACCGAAAGCCCATTAGTTATGAGCGAGTAGCCCATTGGCGGAGATTGATATTACGGCCATTGAGGCCCAGAACTTAGGTTAACCTTTTTCTTTATTCAGAAATGGTAGGACTACTTTTTCCAAAATAATTGGGTGTATGTCTACTTTTAATGATCATTTAAATTAATGACTAAATTAAAATATAAGATAGTGAGAGAATTACTATTCTCCAAAATACCCTTAACTTTCTCTTTTTAATTTAAATTATTTATGAAAAAAAAAAATGTAACTCATCAATTCTATAAGAAACTTCCTATTTTTGAATTCTAAAACAATTGTCCCTATTTTTCTCGGTGTAACAACTTCGAATCACAAGACTGCACAAATCAATATTGCAAATGGAATTATCATAGACCAATTAAAGCAAGTCTTCGCTTGATGAACAATCCAAGATTTCCTGCATATTACTTACAAGGACGGTGTCGAGAAAAGCAAGGTTGTAAACTTGAGGATGAACCATGATGTATAGTAAATGTACAACAAAATGACACTCCGATCGATTGGAACTTCAGTATCTCGAGAACATATAAAAAACTATTTATAGTTTCAAGAAAGTAGGTCAATATTCGGTGCACAAGGAGTCAATAATGATGGTGGTGACTTTAAACACTCTAAGTCTTTCCGTTTTTCCAAAAACAATGTCAATATTCAGTATATAATTGGTTATCTCTTCACTTTCTAATATTTAGAGAAGACGAGGTAATCCCTTCAAAACATATAATTACTCCATCGCATCCATTACTTTTTTTCTTATATAAATTTTGAAGTATTAAGTGGAAATTATCATGTTGTAGTATGTATAAGGTTTAGATCTACAAAACACAATGATGTTTAAAATAATATATATATATATATATATATATATATATATATATATATTAACAACTTTTTAAATTTGAAAGAGTTAATTAATCTATTTAATGATTGTCAACAAAGATTTTTGATATTTTAAAGAGACAATAAATATCTCTGTTTAACAAATTACACTAAATATTTTCACATAATTTTGTTTTTAAATAAAAACAATTAACTATTAGAGGTATTTTTTAGCATAAATTTTCTCTAAACAAATTGTGGACAAAAAAACACACAAATTTAAATGTTTTTGTTGTTATTATTATTATTATTATTATTATTTTGTTTATAAAAGGTTAACCTTTTTCTGGTAGGGCCAAATTCAACGTAGAAAATTCTTGAGTATATAACTAAAGATGAGGTATTGTTTAAAATATAAAATTATAAGAAAAAAAAAAAATTTGATGTAGAGTTTGATAGTGGATTATGCTGTAGACTGTGAAAAAGTTAGAGAAATACATTGCCTTAATTCAACCACAATTGGAGGTGGAGTTCCAGCATTCAATAGTGTAGTTTAAAATTTAAACACCGCCCGCGGTGATTCGTGTAATTAAAATATCATTTATGCAACGTGCGTTATTTAATTAAATACACAGTTAATAATTAATTAATTTAGATTAAATTTAATTAGAGATTAACTGGTATTGGCATACTCATCTTGTGCTCATTTATTTCCTTTTATAGATGTGTTTACTTTTCAATACATTTATAAGATAAAATGAGCTTCTTTTTCGATAATCAGTTGATTTTGAGATGATTGCCAATATTTTCTAATTGATATCGGACAAACAATTAGGTGAAACCAATTCTATCCAAATATTATAGTTTTGTCATTAAATTGAAATTACCAATAAGCATGTGCTTAGAATAGTTGTAACACTTTGATTTTCTATAAATGTTTTTTTTTTCAAGTAGTTTGTTTTAAAACATTTGGTTGTATGTTCGTTTGATCGTGCCAACAAAAATTGTGGCGGATGTCTATATGAATCAAGTCCAAATTCTAAATCATGGTTTTTATTTATGTTGAAGAACGGAAAGTCATTGACGATTCTCTACATTCATAAGATATTGTCTTATGTGGGAATATGTCTTCCCAACTTTATTTTTTAATGCACCTAAAAAAGCTTATACTAATAAAAATATTTGTTTTTTTCTTATAAATCCATAACCTACATTTTATTTAACCAATACGACACTAATGTTTATATTTTCAATCATTTGAGTCTCCTTCTCGAAGAGTATTTGAACTTAAAAAAAAAAAAAGTGATGACAATTTTTTTTAATATAACACCAAGATTTATAGTTACTAAATTATAACCATTAAATTAAAACTTTTCTCTTGTTGATTTATTCGATTCCAACATGGTTTGGTTGCACAAGAAAATTTTACAAATGTCAAAAAAATAGAATAAGAAAAGCTTTAAATTTTATTAAAAGAGCGGTAGCTCAACGACATTAAAAAAATAATTAAAAATTTACTCAAAATTGTTTTTATTTTTTTCGAATAATTTTTAAAAGTCATTTAAAAAATGATAATATTGATTATCTAACTATTTGTAAATATACAAACGATCATAACTATATGTACGATGTTTGGAGAAGGATGTGAAATAAGATATTAGATTGGAGCTAAACAAAATATCTTATCAAGATCCTCTTTTTATTTATTATTTTTAATTTGTTTCCATCTTTGCTTACCTTTCTTTTAGTTGGGGGAGGGGAGGGGAGGGGAGGGAGGCAATAAGTGAAAATAAATTACGATGTGTTGGGTTGGATCAAAAAAAAAAAAAAAAAAAAGTTTTTTAATTAATAAATACTTTAAATTAAAGAAAAATTATTATTTTAAATACATTTAATTTTATTTATTATATAAATAAAATTATTAAATTAATAAAATATAATCATATCAATTAACAAATATTGTAATTAATTAACACGATCCTATTTAAAAAATATTAATTAAATAGTATAGTCCTATTTAAAAAATAAATGATAAATTTTGTATTAAAAAAAAACAAAAATAACATATAACAATAAACGATTAAGTTAAAGTAAATGAGCAAGTCAAATTGAAAAATCATAATATAGTTATACAAAATTACAAAATCAATTAAATAAAATATGTAATTTGAAATTTCACAAAAGTAAAAAGAAAAAAAAAAAAAAATGAAAACGAAAAAGCGGAAAAAAAAAAAAAAAAACTTGTGGCACGTGAAGCTCACGCGCTTTACTGAGCCTAATATCTTTAATCAGTAGGTCTTACCCTGAAAAGAGGACTTTTCTTTCCTTCCTTTCTCTCGTTGTCTCACTAATAAAGGTTCAACTTAATGCGTAAATTATGATGATGATTATTATTATTATTATTTTAAATGACCTTAAGTGTAAATTTAGTCGGCTACTTTATTAGTAATTTCTAGGATTACATTACCCATTCGTTTGAAATGCTAACTAAAATTAGGTTGTAATCAAAAAAAAAAAAATAATAATAATAAAAAATAAATATAAACAAAAAAAAGGGCTAAATGACAAGTTTAAGTCTTGTGTGATATTAACATGCTTGTTTAAAACTAAGATTATAAGTTATGATTATTTTTTTTTTGGGTTATAGATTGAGATTTGCAGAATTTATAAAAATGATTGTCTAGTATTAGAAAGGTAAGAGAACGTGGTATATTCAAAGTATTATAAAATAAACATGTATAAAATGATAAAGAATTTCGTGCGATTGAAATAATTTTTCACATAATAGAATATATTTATGTTGATATTTCTTTTTTGTTTTCTAATTTGAAATTCATTCACCCAACTTTTAGGGTTTCTATTTGGCATTTTCTTTTAATTTTTTAGTTATTATTTATGGTTATTCTTGACGTTATTATTTATGGTTTTTTCATCAAGTGACATTAAAGTTTTAGGTTCAAATTTGTTTGACTTTTCTGAATACGCTTTATCATTGTAGCATTGTCTTAACATTCACATCAGAAATGTAAATTCTTGATACAAGTTACAAATTGATATTCTGACTTGTGATTGGCATCAATTGTTCGCTACCTGCAGATTTGATGGGATTAAAAGCTCAAATGTCAAGCTTTATGAGTTTGATGAAAATTGACGTGGGAAGATTTGATGAAATGATTTATCGGTCTGTGACAAGTACAAGTTTGAAATGTGTTGATAAAATCTCTACACAAGAATTTGAACAGAATACCAAGTGACAACACTTCAACATGAAAAAGTATAGCGACAAGATTTTTAAAGATAGATTTTAATTATCAATATTTTTATGAACAAACACAAAATTATAAAATTAAATTACAATGATGTTATTATTTTAAATGAAATTAATTTTCAAAAATGTAAAAGTAAAACCATGATAGGGGATGACTATATCAAAGGTAGAGTTAAAAATGATAATGTGCCAATGTATTTTTATATTTTGACTTTTCATATGGGTAATCTTTTCAATAACATTTTTGGAGTATTTAGAATTAATATTGAAAATAAAATTTTATTTTGACTATTTAGAACTAATGACAGTCAACTACTTGCTTGAATGTAGTTTTTAACTTGCTTGAATGTAGTTTTTAAGAATAGTTAGAATGAAAATTTATTTTGAGTATTTAGAAATAATGATTACAGGTGAAAGCTTGTTTTGATATAATTTTTAAAAGCATTTAAAATTAGTATTTAAAACGATTATTTATTTTGAGTATTTAAAAGTAATGATTACAGTCAAAATCTCGTTTAAATATAATTTTTTGAGAGTATTTAGTAAATATTAGTTTGAAATACTCTTCCAAAATCTTATAACAAATATCATTTTAACTTTGATGACAAATCTTTAAGAATTTCACATTTTTAAATAAAATTTCAATACAAGACTTGATAAGAACAAAATATTGAAGGGTTGGTGACATGTAAATTTTATTGTTTGGTAGTAATCAAATTCATCATCGTGGGCACATGTTCGAGTAGTTGATGAGAAGTAGTAATGTACTAAAAACAAACAAAAAACTAAATTTATATTCTTACTCTCCTCCAAATTCAATTGTCCCAAAGAGTAAATAACGTTTTTCCTCCCCAAATTTAAAATTTTAAAAAAATAAATAAAATAATTGTGAACATAGAATCAATTATGAATATCGATATTTAACTTTTATTTATGTTCATTTGTAACCTTGTGATTTATTTAAACTTCTAATAATTTTCTTGTTTACTAGCTATAACATTATTTAGAACCAAAAGAGTAGTAACTCACCGACATCAATGTATACTCAAAGATCATGAGGTCACTAGTTCGTATCTCCTACCTCACATTATCGTAATTTAAAAAATATATTCTTTAGAAAAAATATGAAATAAATTATTTAGGCAAGCGTGTGTTTGGTGGCACGAGTGTTAAACAAAGTAAACAGTGTGGTCTGTTAAACAAAATTAATTGAAAGTTGTTAAACTATTACCATATTCAAAAAAAAAAAAAAAAAAAATATATATATATATATACACGTGTGTGTGTGTTTTTGTAAGACATGCAGGTTAGAGACACGATTATAAATCATACGTTAAAATTTAAGAAAATAAAAAAACATAAAATATAAAATTTTATTGAACAGATTTATAATTTAGTTGATATGTATGATAATAATAATAAACAAAAACCTTGTCTATATTAGTAAAGCGAGTTTAATATTTTCTGAATTTCAAAAAGAAGAGAAAACGAGTTCAACAACTTATATCCAACGACTAGAAAATTCAGTGCCTATTAATTGATTTTTCTTAGATTTCAGTATCATTTCCTAAAACTAGAAACCCCATCTAATTAGAGAAAATTTAATTTTAAGTAAATAAAATATAAACGAAAATTTTCATTTATAAATTATATTGTTTCGAGGAAACCAGTCAGAATATCATATTTAGGTTGATAAAAAAGTCAGAATGTCAAGTTCTGCTTAACAGAAGCCAATAATAAATCAAAATAGTACCAACATACATTATGAACATCAATTTTGGAAACTAAAGTACTGAAATTCATTCTGGTAAAATTAATATTTATTTCATTCAAAATGTACATTGTTACAAAATATTCATATTATTGGAATTGAAAGAATATGTGTTGATGGAAAAAAAAAATTTGACTAGATCACCAATAAAAATTTGTTTTTATCGACAACAAGAAACCTGCAAAAAGAAATAAAATTAGGCACAACGGTGTGGTTTGAGGCCACATGACCTCCGATTTCTAAGTCAATTAGATGTTTAGAGAGTATTTGAGAGAGATAGCTTTGGAACTTGGAACGGTTTATAAGGTTTATGAGTGTAGTTCAGCTTGGATTCAAATGGAGAACGACTTGACACTTTATAGCAGCTAGACTTGTAACCGTATGACGATTTAATGTTCTGTTGTTTGTAACATCGCCCATTAAGTTGAGAATGAATACCGGTGTAACTTCTGACCGTTACACCTTAGAGTTATAACAATATTTTTTTGGAGGTTACTTGGACTCAGTCAACCTTTATATGTTCTCACCTCCTTGGCCGACCCCTTGAGGGTGTGGCCTTCTTGGTGTAACTCCAGGAAGTTACACATAATGGGTGAAACGTTCTTAAATGTTACTTGGACTTGGTCGACTCGTCCATAGAAGAGTCCTAACCTCCATGCCCGATCATTTTAGGGTTGGCCCACTCGACCCATCTCCTTGGAGGTCAGCTTTGGTCTCGGTCAACCTTTACGGGTCTTTACCTCCACGACTCGTCCTTAAAGGGGAGTCCTGATCACCCTCTTGACATAACTCCTAATTGTTATCAACGGATCTAGTCATCACTTTGGGCTCGATCGACTCTTGAGGGAGAGTCATAACTTCAAGGCACCCCTCGAAGAGTCGAAGCTTACTTTGGCTAGCCCCTGGGAGGGCCGGACTTGGCTTGGTTGATCCCTAGGGGGTTGAGACCTTCCTGGTCGACTCTCGGGGGGTCATGGCTTTCTTTGGCCGACCCCTCGGGGCCGGATTGAGCTTGATCGACCCTAGGGGGCTGGATTGGGCTTGACCGACCCCTAGAGGTGGCTGGATTGGACTCGACCAAGCCCTAGGGGCCCAAATTGGCTTGATCCACCCTCGGGGTGTTCTAACCTCCTTTAGCTGATTCCCGAGGGGGCTGGATTGAACTTGGCTGACCCCTTGGGGAGTCAAGACCTACTTTGGCCGACCTTTGGAGGTCGAAGCCTTCTTTGACTGACCCTCTAAGGGACTAGAGTGGGTTTGGCCGACCCTCGAGGGGTCGAAGCCTCCATGGGCGACCTATGAGGGGTTACGACTTACTTTGGCTGATCCTAGGGGGGCAGAGTGGTCCTGGCCGAGCCCCGAGGGGGTCGGAGTGGATCTCAGCCTTGCGGGATATTCAGGGAAATATTTTGCCTATAACAATAAGTATTCAATATTTATATATTCTCCCTCTTGTTTTGAGTGAAACTTTACATTATCAAGTGTGATATTTTATAGGTAAATGTGAATATTTAATCCCTAATTCCAACCTATTTTTTTTTATCTAAGTGGGTAAACTTAAGAGGATGGTAAAACTTGAATAGGTATTTGATATTAAAAATTCGAACTGTACCCACGCTAGCAAATTTAAGCAGGTGTTTTGGTCAACAAATTTAGATTTAATTCAAGATGATCTTCCATGTATGATAACCATCTTGAGATGTATTGTTAAAGATACTCACCTTGTCCCACATTGGAAAGATGATAGGTGTTTAAATATTTTTATAAGATATGAAAGCCACTTTCGTGGCTATCAATTGGTTTTGAAAAATATGCCCACGTTTTTTTTTTGAATTCGATGTTCACATTTATCTAATATACATCATTTCTATTATTATTTTTCTATCTCCATAATGAATATGTAACCATTCAAAAATTCAAGATAATACACTACAAACAGAAAAAACTAAAAGATAACAACTTGTGAAACTCAGGTCCAAGACTCTAGTTCAGTTACTACATTGCATAACCTATGGATCACAACCAAGTTTTGTCACCTAAATCTCAAAGAAACTTGTTATAGTTAACATCAAAGCACAAACTGTGTATATACATACAAAGTAAGTATTTTTATGTGCATTAAACTACCACTTATCAACCGAAACTAAAATATCACACTACTAACTCTCAAATCTCAATTTAGAAAAGGGAAACACAAAAGATTCTAGAATCAAACACGAATCAACCACATCCCTGTGGTACTAGACATCTTACATCTATTAACCACTTATCACACCCCACGCTAACTAACATATATAATACACATTCCACAATAAAGTGCATCTATCTTCTCAATAAGCTTCCTTATAGAAGCACTACAAAGATCTGTACATACGACCCATAAATACATTACTTATGTACCAACTGGAAACAAACTACCAACTAAAGCTTTTGGCAATCAGACCGAGTGCTAAAGTTAAACTAGTGAGGAAGGGTCTTTCTAACTACACCACTATAGAGAAATCTACCCTAGACCTTTACCAGATAGATCAAACCGATATAAAACCACTCACGCTTTGCCACTCTCTATGCCTTGATATAACACTGTAATCGTGGTTACATGAGCCTGTGTATTTAAAGGTACTTATATCTTTTCACTACTTGAATGACTAATATCTCACTAATTGTCGTATTAGTCGCGTCATGACACTTTTTAGTTGTCCTACAATTAATCTCAACCTCTTAAACCAAGCTTGATTCTCCACTCTTCTAACTATCATGGAGAAAATTAGGCTCACATACGACATAATCGTTTCATTTGAAATAGATTCACACACTATAACTCCATTGAATATAATTTTTTAACACAAATCCTTCACCAGCTCACCTAATATATTGCGTTGACACTTGGGTAAAGCTTCTGATCTTTAAAATGTACTACAAGTATATTTATGTAATACCAACTAGAATTACATTGTGTTCACACCAAATAACATAATCACAATTGTTCTCCTCCCAATAATCTCATTTAAACGTATTACGTACTGAATATCTCCATTACATCTAGGTGTTATTCTTCCCACACTAATATCACACTTAAACATATTACCTTCCTTCTTACATGAGTGAGACTTACCAAGTTATCGGTATGAACCTAAACAAAGCTTTCAAAGTCCAACAATAAATTTACAAGAGCTTAACAAGCTTCATTTTTATCCACTACATTTTCAAGCAAATGAATCACACTTCATCATTCCTATGAAAAATCACACATTCGTACTCAATCACGCTTTGACTCTTGATATATCACTAAGGCATGCACCAAATCACCGCCCAGAACAATTATGTGTAGCTCAGGTGCACAATATTATCTTCATCCCATAAGTACAATTACAATCTTAAATGAGTGAAGCATAACAAGAAACTCACTCCACACTCTCAAATAAGTAAAAACACGACTAGGAACTCACACTTTACCTTCAAAGAAGTGAAACACACTAGGCAATTCATCTTTCAGCCTGAAACAAGTGAAACACCACTAACATCTCATATTGCATCCTCAAAAGAGTAAAACATTGCTAGAAACTTACACTTCACCCTCAAAAGAGTAAAACACCGCTAGCAACTCACAATGCATCATCAAAGAAGTGAAACGCTGCTAATATCTCTCACTACACTCTTAAAGGAGTGAATCACCATTAGCATCTCACACTACAACCTTAAAGAAATAAACATTGTAACAACTTATAATGTACTCTAAAAGATTGGAACATCGCTAGCGGCTCACACTACACTTTCAAAGGAGTAAATTGCCGCTAGCATCTCACATTGCACTCTCAAAATAATAGAACATCGCTAGCAACTCATATTGTACTCTCAAAGGAGAGGAAACACAGATAGCAACTCACTTTACACTTTCAAAGGAGTAAACATTGCTAACAACTCACACTGCTATCTTAAATGAGTGAAACACGACAGACAACTCACCCTATCCTCTCAAAGAAGGGAAGAACCACTAACAACAAACGCTGCACTACTCTTACAAGAGTGAAACATTGTTAACAACTCATACATCTCTCTAAAATACGACAAAATACCACTAACAAAACACACATTACTATAAAAAGGTGAAAACAACTAATAACTTACTCTAATTTCTTGAACATTCATACAACAAATAATAATGTACAAGGAATAGAAACCTAACTACTTACCCTTCAAGCCGAGGTATAAAAATACGAATCAGTTAACACTCTAAGTTCTTATCTCCAAGAGCCTACAAATATTCATCACTCAATAGTAACACCATCGACATAAAGCAAAAGTAAAGAAAGAGCAAAATGTCGCTCGTTTAAAACAAAAAACACACTGTTGCTTAAGTATGAGTTATCGATCACACGTCACACACCCAACAACATCATTTGTTCTGAGCAAAAACGACGTGGCATGGACTTTGTCATCGTTTGACCTTAACTTTTTTTTTAGGATCTTACCGAATATTTTACCAAAAAAAGTTTATTATGAGGATTGTTAGATCGTGCAATTTAAAAGAAAAAAACTTATATAATCCCACATTACAAAGATTGATCAATTGCCAATTTAAGTGTAATTAAGTCGATAATTAAAAACACTTATTATTATCTTACTTATGTTCTTTTGAATCCTAACTCACTATTATTAAGCTTAAAAAGAAAGAAAAGAGACAAATTTAAAAGTATGTACTGCCCTTGAGTATTTCAAATTAAAATTTTGAATAATATACTATTTTCTTTGCTATATTTACATGGGAAATAAAAAAAATAACCCGAAATAAATCATAACACATGAAAATTAAAGGCATTGCCTCCAAATTCACACATCACAGAGACCCTAAACATAGTAAATATATAACAATTTCAACATGTCAGAGATATTACAAAATTAATAAATTTATTTGCAAGAAAATTTTCAAGTTCAACAACCCTAAATCTAAGTTCATATATAAAAATTATTACCGTTGGAAGGTTAGCCCATCAAGAGATGTATACTTAATAGATGTATACATGATTTAAAATATGTGAGGATCTCAAAATATCTCATAAAGTGGGGAGTCCTCCAACCACATATAACATAATGTGGACTATTCTTCTCATTGCCAATTAGTTTTGAGATGGATATTCACACTTTCTAACATGATATCAAAGCCCGTTAAACCCAAACGGGTATTCGGATTCGATAGAATAGTTTTTTGTATCATAGCTGTTTAATTTGCCAACTTATTCAATCACCTTGATATATTTTTGGATTGAGTGAGTTGAATTTTCATGTCGTGTTCATATTTCTTTTCTTTTAAAGACATGTCTTTTAATTTATGAACAACTTGTAAAATTAAGAAAATTGGCATGATATTAAATGTTCATGTTATTAGGAAATACTCATTCCCAAAATGCTAATTAATTGTATTTTATTATTCTCAGTTCCAATTGATTTGTTAGATAAAAAAAATTAAAAAATTAATAATTAACTCGATCTAAAAATAATTATAACCCAACTTAATTAAAAAAATTATAATTTAATCCAATTCAATCCTTGAATAATCTAAATTATTCTAATTGTCTACTTTTTATACATCTTAATGTTTGGAGCTAAAATGTGATAAGTTTAATGTCCACACCCCAATTATTGTTTAACTAAAAAAAAGTTGGGTTAGAATTCAATCACTAAAATTATCTGCAGCGTGTTACCGAATATACCCTCCATTTTGGGATCTAACTCCATCTACACAGGGACATAGTAGTCTATTCGTACTAATCCTGGTATAAATGTAATTATCTCAACACATGGAGTCCTTTTTGGGGTTTTATAAAAGTATTGAAATAAATAAATAAATAAAATGAAATGGAAAAGAAAACGGTGAATGGGAAAATTGGAACCGGGGGAAGCTGTCTCGATATTTCTATATAAACCCCTCATGACAATTGCTTTGCTTCATATTTGGATTCGATTTTCTTCTCGCTCTTGATTGCTCTGTCTCTATAATCAAAGTGCCTCTCTTTCTCTCAGTACTTAATACATTCAAGGATTCAAGGAGTACCTATTAAGGTAAAATTCTCGAATCACGAACACTTTCCAATTTTTCATCTACTTTCCGAGAAGAAATTTGTTGGAGAAGATTAGTTGGCCTCTAGAAATGAGATTCAAATTGCTTAATTGTTGCCTTTGGCTGTTTGTTGGTTGCATTGGTTTTGAATCTGTAATTACTCTTGATCTTGATTAGATTTTTATTCTTCCGTTCGATCTCTAATTTAGGTTGTTCTTTATTGCCATCATAATGAGAGATTAGAATCTGGGTTTCGAGTGATTTTGGTTAGTTCTGGCTGGTTTGGTAATTTCGACTAGTGAGGAAATGAATTGATTGAGGCTGCGTGCATGTTTTTTTTTTTTTTTGCCCTAGAGGAAATTTGATTGGCTGTCGTGATCAAAGAATGTGTCTGTTTGGCTTAATGGCGGGTCTCTTGATCTGGAGCGATTTACTGGATTTTTAGTCGAAGTGTCTTGCATTGTTTTCTGGTACCGTAAATACCTAATTGGTTTGACACGGGGACTTCCTTTTTTTTTTTTTTAATTACGAAATTGTGCAGCTTGGTTGAGTTAATAGCCGTTCCTTAGTTTACTTCAGGTTTACGTGGTGTTTTATGTCGTGGTGAGTCTATCTGGTGGCATTAGTGGTTGTCGTTTCGTTTGGAACCTTTTTTGAAGTTCTGGATCACGTGCAATTTAATAACCTGGAAGGTGATTGTGCTTTTGTAGTTGTATGCAATCGCATGCGGTGCATTCTATCTGAAGTCTTGCAATTTACTAGAAACAAATTCTGTCGTACATACATGACTGATGTTTTTATATCACTTCTCGTAGAATTTGTTCCCTCTTCTAAAGTTGATTTGTGCACATTGAGCCCACATATACTTATAACACCAAACCGCGATGATTAAGTCTTTATAAGTTAGAACTAGGATATTGTCTGCCTAGTTGATTGTCCTTCTCTGTTAATCTTGTGCACATTTTCCTTTTCTGCTTAATGTATGTTGATGATTATATCTTGATGATTAATAATTGTATTTCATTCATGTCTGGACTTGCAGTTGAGCATCAAGGTTTATTGGACTCTGATCCTTTTCAAGATCCTTATTGGAGATAACATTATCAATAGGGTTGTTTACAATTTAGTTTTTATGCATTTTTGTATGACATGGGTTCTCGTGGAAGACTACTATTTGATCTTAATGAACCCCCTGTCGAGGATAATGAAGATAGTGATGGCATTGTCTTCCAGTCTCAAAAGGCTCAACCATCTTCAAATTCCCATGCTTCTGACTTATTTCCAGCATCAAGAAGTCCCCAAAGAATATTAAACAACCGTGCGTTTTCTCATGCATCTTCGGCATCAGGTTTTCAACCTTTTATTCGGAGTAATCTTGGTTTTATTCCTGAAATGGGAGAGGAACATAAGAAAACGTCGGATCAAAATTCAATGATTGCCTCATCATCCAAGTTAAGTAATGTTGAGACTACAACACCCACATTAGTTTCAGGTTTTAGAGACACTCAATCAATGGAAAGGGAAGAAGGAGAGTGGTCTGATGCTGAGGGTTCTGCTGATATTAATGGAAGCAGTGCTTTGCATAATCAGTCAAAAACTTCACAAGAGCAGAGCTTACCTTTTCCTTCCTATGATGTTTCTGAGAACAATTCCTGCAATGCTAAAGTTTCTGATAGTACCATAGATAAAAGTAGTAATCATGTTCCTTCAACATCTGATCCAGAGCATAATGATCAAAAAAACAACAGTATACTAAATACTGAAACCAATGCTAAACTTGATACATCCACAGATAGTGTTCAGGAAGATATTGGGTTGCCTCCGAAACAAAGAGAAGTCAAGGGCACTGAAGCAGTTTATGCTCTAAAATGTGCCAATAACCATGGAAAGAGGAAAATAGATCAACATCTAGAAGCCAAACATGGAAAAAAACGTAATAGGCAGACTATGTTTCTTAATTTAGAAGATGTTAAGCTGGCTGGGCCTATGAAAACCTTAACGCCTCGAAGACAAACATTTTCACCTCCTCCTATAACCACTCGCATTGTGAAGGAAGTTCATAATGCAACCCAAGTTAATGAACGTGTTGGAGAAAAGCAGACTGTTAATAAAGACCAGAAACAAGGTGATGTTTTAAGTCATGAAGGAGGAGGCATTTCCTCAGAATCTGGAGAAACAAAATTGGAATGTAATGGCGATATGAGTTATGGTTTACTTGTTCGGCCAAACAGGTCAAACAATGATGGAGATGTCCCAGCAGAGGCACCCGTACCACCAATTCCTAGACAGGGTTCATGGAAGATACCTACAGATTCAAGGTTGCAGAGGAATATGCTGGTCTCCAATAGGAAACCAGCTATATCTAATCTAAGTTCTTTTGACCACAAACAGATTAACAAGAAGCATCTTCCTGCAAAGAAGCAGAATTCTGCTAGTACTCATCAGGACTCATCAGTTGAACGACTTATACGGGAGGTGACCAATGAAAAGTTTTGGCATCACCCAGGTACAACTATTTTTCCACATAGGCTTATGATTTGCTTAACTATCTATTTTTTTTTACCCAATTGGTGTTGTTTTATATCAGCTTACATCATATGCAGTTGTGTTGGGAAGTTTTCATCTAATTCAAGATTAGTTCATATCCTTTTATAACAAACATTTTAAGTTTTACAGTTTAACTTGGTTGTGTGCTTGTATGCCTTGCAGCTAAAATTTTGCTTTGTAGTTCGTTCTCAATATGAAGTACTCTTTATTGTTTGTGTATGAGGAAGAAGATATTGGATTGTGAAAGAGAAGCCGTGGTGTTAGTATAGTGCTGTTTGTTGGGTGTCTTTTAGCTGCTTATTTTGATTCTCTATCCTATTTTTACTGTAACTATGGGTTAGTAGTGGTCACAAAGTATTATGGTGTTTATCTTTCCCAGGGAGTTAGGCCCACACATAACAAACAGGCTTTTACAGCTACATGAGTTGGGTCTTCCTCTAGGGAGCCTGCTGGATAAAGGGGATATCCTTTCATTTTGAGTATTCAACCCCAAATTTCCTTCATGCTTTAGGGAAATCAAATCACTCTTTTGACTTCTCTGTGAAAAATATAATGCAGTTCAGGTTTTTCCATTTTTTCTTTTGGCCTGAATATTTCAGTAGTTAAATTCTTAATTTTAGGTATGAAATTTACTGAAGAGAACTACTGTTATTATTTATATTACAATTAGATAACAACAATTCTCCTTGCTTGCAGGTATTGTCATATTTTCATTTTCTTTTTTAGAATTTTTTTAATTCGCACAGCTGCTTGTTTGTTGTAAATTTTAATTTGATGGTTGGAAAGTTCTCTAACATAATTGATTTATTTATGTATTTTTGTTCTCCCTGTCATGTAATTGAATATATTATTATGTAACAGAGGAAACTGAACTTCAGTGTGTTCCTGGTCGATTTGAATCTGTGGAAGATTACATCAGAGTGTTTGAACCTTTGTTATTTGAGGAATGCCGAGCTCAACTTTACAGTACGTGGGAGGAACTATCTGAAACATCCTCTAGAGATACACATGTGATGGTTCGTGTCAAGAATATTGAAAGGAGGGAAAGAGGTGCTTATAGTTTTATATACAACTTTTGTGTTTGCATTATATTTAATTTTCACTCAATTTCTATTAATTTCATTTCTAGCTATTTAGCGAGTTAATTTTTCTATTCTTACATTTTGTTTTGTTTCATAATGATTTTTTTGAAAGTTGTTTAGTTTCATAATTAGGACAATGAGAAGTGGGTATGAAATTTTAATTTAGTAATATTGATAGTTGAAGCATACTGAAGTTGATTCAAATTAGAAACAATGTTGCAATATGATGCACTATTCTAATTTGTGTTCTTAACATTTTATGTTTTATCATAGTTTTTTCTCTTCTAAAAAATAAGCTATCTTCATTTGTATTTTAAAGTCTTCCCACTGTGTGGAAGAGGCCTTTTCTTGTTTGTCAAAGTTAGGTATACTAGATATTTATTTCATACGTATCCAAAAACATTATAACTTCATACTGCGCACACAACAGTCTAGATGCTAAATTTGGCCTATTTTCTTAGGATGGTGTGATGTAATTGTTCTTCCTGTGAACGATTGCAAGTGGTCCTTCAAGGAGGGTGATGTGGCAGTTCTTTCATGCCTCAGACCTGGATCAGGTTTGATACAATACTCCTTTCAAGCTTATAAAAACTGTGATTTGAAGGCTTTTACATTATTGCTTAACTTGCTGAAGTTGTCTTTAAATATTCTGAGCAGTTCGATCAATGAGGAACAACGCTATGTCTGTTGAGAATGATGAAGACCCTGAATCTGGTGGACGTGTGGCTGGAACTGTTCGACGTCACATTCCCCTTGACACCCGTGACCCTCCAGGGGCAATCCTGCATTTTTATGTTGGGGACTCGTATGATTCTAATAGGTTAGCAGCAATCTAATATTCAATTTCTTGATTGTTGTTTTCTTGCCACTTTTTGTTGTCAACATTCTTTTACAAAATGAATATAACCTCTTGTTAATGAATTTTCATGAAAAATAATTTTGGAATTTTTTGTTCTTATGGACTGTACTAGTGAGGTTCTAATTCATTGTTTATTTCAGTGTACAATCTGAATAATATTGCTGTTATTCTTTAAATGATGCTTGTCTATAATGCTCTACTTGAAGCCACTTGTCAAATATCTTCTCGATGTAGTTCTAAGTGGTGCCATGTGAAATCTACTTGGAAGTATTTTCCAAGTCCTATAATCTCTTCCTGTGCTGTAAAATTCTTGCAAATATCTTCAATTTCCATTATTGATTCTACGGTAGTACTTTTGAGTACCAAGTATGAAGAGTAATTTAAACAAAAAAAAGAAAAAACAGAGAATTTGGACAACTGATTTTCTGAATAAATTATTTATTTAATTTCTTGCTGATTTAGGCAGTTTTTTTTTGTCTTTTTGTTTGGGTTAGCTTGCGCCTACCTCGACTATTGTCACAAGATATACAATCTGACCCTACAACATTTGGGTATCAAGGAAATCGGTAAAAAATTATTTTCTAAGTAGGTGACCACCATGAATTGTGAATCTATCACCTCTTAGTTTTCAAAGGTCTTCTTGACCACCGGACCTCTTGATGATGGTTGATTTAGGCGCTTTGTAACTCTTTCCTTCATCAATGATATGGTTTGATTCCTATCAAAAAAGATTTGGGTATGTAGTGGGTGGGTTAAAAGTAGGATTTAGGGTGGCCTTTTGTAATCTCTCCCGTGGGGTTTCCCTTTTCTTTGTAATTTCATATATCATGAAATCCTTTCTCATAAAAAAAAAAGATGCTGCCTCTTGAATATGGATGAGGGTTGCATGGGATTTGATAAACTGCAAACTTATCTTTAGGGATGCTCTTTTGGTAGTTCTGACTATAGTTGGATTTACTATGAAGATAGTTGTTTGAAAAGAAGTCAAATGTTTTTCTCCCAGTAGTTTTTTGCATTTTATCACACAGCTTGAGGCACTTTTATTTCCATGAAGTACTATTAAGCTAGCTGTTGTCATTTTTCAGCATCCTCAATGCATGAATTTTGATGATGGAGATTTCTTATCATTAGGAGCATTGGGGCATAAAGAAGGCTTTATTTTTGTTTTTGTTTTTCTAACAAGTTTATTTTCTTCAAAATTCTTCTGAGGGCAGTCCTAAATTTCAATCCTATTTTTTCAATAGCAGAATTGAAGAAGGCCACATACTTAGAAAATTTCAGACAAAGAGTGTTTGGTTTTTAACAGTGCTTGGTTCTCTTGCAACTACTCAGCGAGAATATGTTGCCCTGCATGCATTTCGTCGACTCAACATGCAGGTAATGGTTTGAAATTATTTGAATTAAAAGCCGCCTTATATATTCCGCTTTAAATTGTTATAAGTTGGCTAATTGTTTACCGAATGTATCAGATGCAATCTTCAATCCTTCAGCCTAGTCCTGAGCAGTTTCCAAAGTATGAGCAGCAGTCACCGGCTATGCCAGAATGTTTTACACAAAATTTTGTTGAGCATTTGCGTAGGAGCTTCAACGGACCCCAGCTATCTGCAATCCAGTGGGCAGCAACTCATACGGCTGCTGGTACAAGCAGTGGAACAGCCAAGAGGCAAGAACCATGGCCTTTTACACTCGTACAAGGTCCCCCTGGAACAGGTAAGACACATACAGTTTGGGGAATGCTAAATGTTATCCATCTGGTTCAATATCAGCATTACTATACTTCTTTGCTTAAGAAACTAGCACCAGAAAGCTATAAACAAGCTCATGAGAGCACCCCAGATCATGTCTCAACTGGATCCATTGAGGAGGTACTTCAAAATATGGACCAGAATCTTTTTCGCACTCTTCCTACACTTTGTCCTAAACCTAGAATGTTAGTCTGTGCACCTTCAAATGCTGCAACAGATGAGCTTCTTGCTCGTGTTCTCGATCGGGGGTTTATTGATGGGGAAATGAAGGTGTATCGACCTGATGTGGCTCGAGTTGGTGTTGACACACAAACACGTGCTGCCCAAGCAGTTTCAGTTGAGCGTAGAACAGAACAACTTTTGGTCAAAAGTCGAGATGAAGTCTTAAAATGGATGCACCAGCTTAAAGTTCGTGAAACTCAATTATCTCAGCAGATCAGTATTCTTCAGAGAGAACTCAACGTTGCTGCTGCTTCTGTTCGCTCTCAAGGATCTGTTGGTGTTGACCCTGATGTTCTGGTGGCTCGTGACCAAAATCGAGATGCATTGTTGCAGAACCTTGCTGCTGTAATAGAAGGTAGGGATAAAATTCTAGTTGAGATGTCACGCCTCTTTATTTTAGAAAGCAGGTATCGATCTAATAGCAATTTCAATATGGAGGATGCAAGAGCTAGTCTTGAGGCGAGTTTTGCCAACGAAGCTGAAATAGTTTTCACTACAGTATCAAGCAGTGGTCGGAAATTGTTTTCTCGGCTTTCCCATGGTTTTGACATGGTAGTCATCGATGAGGCAGCCCAAGCCAGTGAGGTAGCTGTTCTTCCGCCGCTTTCTCTTGGTGCAGCAAGATGTGTGCTTGTAGGAGACCCCCAGCAGCTTCCAGCCACAGTTATCAGTAAAGCAGCAGGAACATTGTTGTACAGTAGAAGTCTCTTTGAGAGATTTCAGCAAGCAGGATGTCCCACTATGTTGTTATCGGTGCAGTACAGAATGCATCCTCAAATACGTGATTTCCCTTCAAGGTACTTCTACCAAGGGCGCCTTACTGACAGTGAAAGTGTTGCTAATTTACCTGATGAGACATACTACAAAGACCCTTTACTTAGACCTTACACTTTCTTTGATATAACGCATGGGCGGGAATCTCATAGAGGGGGTTCTGTTTCATATCAAAATATTCACGAAGCACAGTTTTGTCTTCGTATTTATGAACATCTACAGAAAGCCGTGAAATTAGTAGGCATAGGTAAAGTTTCAGTTGGTATCATAACACCTTACAAGCTCCAACTGAAGTGTCTCCAACGTGAGTTTGAGGAGGTTCTGAAGTCAGAAGAAGGGAAGGATCTATATATTAATACTGTGGATGCTTTCCAAGGTCAAGAAAGGGATGTGATTATCATGTCTTGTGTGCGTGCCTCCAACCACGGCGTTGGTTTTGTATCAGATATTCGTCGAATGAATGTTGCTCTTACCCGTGCAAGGCGGGCTCTTTGGGTATACTTCTATTTTTTTCTCTCTTTAAGATTTTGCGATCCTCTCCCACACCTCTACATACTTTTGCTATTATTGGGAAATTTGAAAGTTTTGATAATTGATCTTTTGTTATACCAGGTAATGGGCAATGCTAATGCTTTGATGCAGTCTGATGATTGGGCTGCGTTAATCACTGATGCAAAGTCAAGGAACTGTTACATGGACATGGAATCGCTTCCCAAGGACTTCCTCGGACAGAAGGGGTCTACTCAATCTACTTTTCCAGGGAAGAACGCTTCCAACATCAGGGGTCTGAGATCCGCTCTTCCAAGACATAGGACACTGGATATGCACATGGAGTCAAGGTCTGCAACACCATCTGAAGATGATGAGAAATTGAACTCTTTGGTAATTACTAGGAATGGAAATTACCGGTCTTCTAAGGCTGCTATAGAGATTTCCCAAGAAGACTTCGACCAGTCAGGTGACAAATTGAGAGATACTTGGCAGTATGGCATGCAGAAAAGGCAAAGTTCTGCTGGGACAGCTGGTAAGAGAGATATTTAATCAATGGCTATCGAATTGGTTTTAATGGTTCAGAGGAAACCTGTTGGTTGGTATTATGCGTGCAACCTCGTTATGGTGATCAGCTTTTGATGAAGCCTATCCTGCCTGCTGATCTCGAGCTGTGTCTGAATGCTATTGTCTTGACAATCCTAAGCCTAATTAATTGAATATAAGAAGAGCTGAAGTATACAGGATAATGAAATAGGTTGCACAGCATTTGCAGACATCTGTTCTGGGGGGATCCATTTCTTTGAGTCAAGTGGATCCTTTTGATTTACCAGCGTACCGATAAAGGTGAGCAAGCTGCTTGAGATTTCTTATTGCAATGACTTCGATTCCTTTTCCTCAATAATAGTGTGTGCATTTTTAGGGATCAAATTCTGGCATCTGGATGTTCCATCACGAGAATTTGAAAGCCATAGGTCGGAATGGGAATCGACTTGGGTGCTCGCTATCGGTCTTTGATGATTAAACCCTCATGGAGAAGGAGATCAAATATCTGGAGAGCTGGCCGAGGTAAATTCACATGTAAAAGATGTTCAATGTACATTGTTTTGGATAATAAATGCATAAACCCTCATGGAGAAGGAGATCAAATATCTGGAGAGCTGGCCGAGGTAAATTCACATGTAAAAGATGCTCAATGTACATTGTTTTGGATAATAAATGCATAAAGATGACATTTCACAGGCAAGTAAGAAGATGAAGAGGGTTGCAATGTTGTGTTTTTTCAACCTTTTTATGAACACAATTTTGTCAGCCTTGTGTTTAGTTTGTTGTAGCGCTGGGAATAGAAACCAATTTGTACATAAACAAATGGGGAGCCACAGGGGTTGTGTTGGAAGCCGTCAGAATTTTGAATCAAATCGACTTGTACATAACCCCTCTTCATTTAAAATTATAGCCATTCTTTTATTCGCAGTTCTCTCTGTTTCTACCCAATTTTGAACTTTTCTTGAAGTTTTTGTTTTGAGATTTGCGTGTGATATTAATTTATTAGATACATTTGACTATATCTCTAGTTGTAGGGGACTGTTTGGATGTGTTTTTAAAGAGTGATTGATAGAGTGATTGTATTAATAGCTCGTTTGGATATAGTTTTTTTGTAGAGATATTGGTAGAGTGATTGTATTAATAGCTTGTTGGATGTGATTTTTTATTGAGAAGTTATAGAGAATAGCTCCTTTAGATGTAGATTTTTGTGAAGTGATCGTAGAAGGAGTTTGTTATTAATTACACATACTTCCTTTCATACCCTTTATTTATTTATATTTTATATTTGTTGAGAGGGTCATTTTATTTTCTTGATGATACCACAATTTTATTTTTTTTTCTTTTTAATGTAATTTTTGTGACCATTTTCAATTAAGTAGTTGAAATTTAAAACAAAAAAAATCTATAAAGTAATTACCATTAACTATAAATAATTAAATATATTTGGAAAATGTGATGTCAAATGATTGAGAATAATGATCAATTAGTAAATAGAAAATTAATGATACAATATTATTTTGTATGCGCGAGTCAAAATTTAAAGGTTTTAGATGGATGGAAAAAATAAAAATAAAACATATAACAAAAATAAAAAATATAGTGAAAATACTTTTAATTTGAAATTGTGATACATATTTTTCTATAATATAATATTAAGTGATTGAGATAAAAGTAACTTATAGCACAAGGACGGCCAGCAGCTCAATTCCAGCCTCCTCTAGAAATTAACATAAAAAATTATTTTAAATGATTATAAAAAAATATTAAGACAAAGATTCACCGGATGTATTGTTATATCCTGACCTAGAAATGAGTGAGTGAAATTTCAATTTTAGAAGAGGGAAGGTCCAGTTTCAGGAAAAACCACCCTCAGATTTAACTTTTAAAATGCACTGCATTTTGAAAAGGAAGGTAATCCATTGAAATCCTCCGGAAATTAATGGCGGTTTCCCCGCCTAGAAGAGTTGAATTTACCTAGCACAGCAACTGTGCAAGGAAGAAATCGAACAACATAAGCAGTATTATACCCTAATTCCAAAACGATAAGACCCTAAGTTCAAGCCTGAAAGGATTCCCTCTTCCTTCGTCGTAGCTGAGAAAGGATTTCAAAGTTAGTTTTCTTTCCAATTTCTTCGCATCGGCTCTTCGCTGATAATTCCCTTTTTTCTGTTTTCATCTACTGTTTATGGTTCAAGCTTTGAAGCCCCAGTTCCAGGAATTGGTAACTTTTCTTTTCTTTTCTTTTCTTTTCTTTTTTGAATATTTAACCTGATCATTGCAGTTGAATGGCCTCTCTTAGCCGTTTCATGTCTTAGATCAATCATACCTTTGGATGTATGAATCTGATGTTGTATAGATTTGTATGATCAAAATCTCAACTAGGTAGTAGGGAGTAATTTGAAGTTGATGATGAGATCGTGTACGTTAGTGATGGTTTAGAGAAATCATATTTCTGTGTGAGGGATCTGGGTAAAGGTGAAGTGTTATAGCTGATTCTATAGGATGAAAAGGAAGCAGCTCTGTTCTGTTGTTGAAGTTTTGCTAGTTGGTTGGATTTTGAGGAGAAAGAGGGCATGTAGCTCTTATACGTGAAGATTTCCTCAAATGAAATACATTGATTTCAATATTCATGAATGAGTTAAAATGAGGAGCCAAGTGTCACGACCATGTTAGTTCAACCTTGTTTCATCATGCTTTCATGTTATTTTGTCATTATAGTTTCCTTCATTTTATTCTAATTGTTGACTCCTCGTCATTTTCATATGCAAGGGTGTCCTATCAATTATGTGTCAAAATGTACTATAGGGGTATGACTTCTTAAAGTTTTCTTCCTACCAAGTTATATGATAAAGGCGATATAATTGAAATAGTCCTTATTGTATTTTCATATTTCCTTTCAAAGATAAAATGTATTTCCAAACCTTTTTTTTCCCTTTTTCGAAAACCTTTTCACGAGGCCCGTAATAAAGGTTCAACTAGTTGTGCCATCCACTTTGCGTTTTCGTTCGGCTGACTTGCTCGTTGGATTAGAAAAAATGCCGCACAGTAACCGTTCTGCTGCATTTGAAGTGTGACTGTGACACCAAACTCAATTTATAAGAAGCTACTAAAATCCAAGCTAACTCTAGCTTGGGTCTTAAGTTAGACGTCTTATGTGAGCATCAGATTTGTTGCTCATAATATGGTCTTCTTTTTCCATTCGTAATACTTTCATTTTATCAATAAAGATGTTTTTGTTTCTAAAAGAAAAGAGTAGTTCTAACAACTGAATATTTAGCAACTAATCTAACAATGTTGACAGCTTACATAATATTGGGGAGGTGTTTTGGTCATCAAGGTGGCGGAAAACAAACAAGCCCATTTTCTGTTTAATGAATTAAGTAAACTCTTTCTTTGTTGTGGATAGGGAAAACATTATTAACCATTTGTTGGGAGCATAAGAGGTGCCATTTTTTAAGGACCTAAGTTTAATTTTCATTCACAAGGTAGAATTAATGAGTTTTCAGAGGTTTAGGGTATATTGAATATTAGCAGCTGAGAATTTTTGGAATCCGCATGATTTATAATCTTGTTAGTTTATAATAAGTCACAAGGAGGATTGTTCAAGTTGTGCTAGTTGAGATTTTGATAGCTCTTATTGACAGTGGAGCTTAATTAACTAGAAATCAGCTAGTGTTTAGATCCTCTCATCAGATTTTATGAGCTATGTAGTTTGTGGGGAGCAATCTCTTTGCTTCTCGTGCCTCTTAGACGCACCTTTTGATATATTTTCGTTGGGTAGTATGAATTTTTAAAATGTGGCACAGATATTGAAAGTTGAAAGTTGAAACTCAGGAGGCTAGGACCAAACGAAACATGGCATTATGGTTTTAGTTAAATCTGAATTCTCTCTCTTTTTTTTGGCATTCAGGTGCATAATTCAAGAACTATGTGTTCGAATTTAGAAGTACCTCCTTCAATCAACTGTGAGAAAGCTGTATTATCTGAAGAACAGCATATGATGGTATTTCTGACAGTTACTGCTCTTTTAACCTCTTCATACAGTGGTAACTGTTGACTGCTGTTAATCCAGAAACCAAGAAGTTTGAAATGTTGCTATTTTTTTATGGAGAGTTTCTCAACTCATATAGCTCTAGTCCATCCTTTACAGATTCATGAGGTTCGAAGGCTTTTAGGGCCATTATCAGATAAATCGTTTATTTACTGTTCTGATCCATCCATTTCAGACTTAAATTCCTGTTATTTGCTGTCATATTGGGGTTTTTTTTAGTACAGTTTGGGAGCTGCTCTCAAATAAATGAGAGTCAAATACCTATTTTCAGGATCGAACCTGTGACGTGGTGTTGAACTGGATTACCACCAAACCATGAAACCAACATGCCACCAACGGTACCAAATATTGAGTTAAATAGATTACAAGAGAGAATCTACTATTTAATCTAATTATTAAGGGAAAAGATAAAATAATATTTTTATTAATTAAATTTAAATATAAAATCCACAGATATACATATAGTTGTTCAAAGTAACTTCCATGTTTCTTAACTCAATAGTCCAGCCATAGACTTTTATGCATTTGATAGTTAGAACTGTATTGCAGGACGAGGTTGCTCATGAAGCTGAGACAGGGAAAGTTTATTGTGCGAACTATAATGACTGACATGGAAGAACAGTTATAGTCATGAGACCTTGTCTCCGGGTTCCATTTACATATGCAGTCTTAACTGAAATCTACTGTCATTTATTATTATTATTATTTTTTTTTTTAAGTTTCAAATTGTGGTAGCTATTTTATAATGTAGGGGAGAAAAAGGTTTTCCGAGATTGTCTGCCACAAACTTTTATTTTTGAAGATGCTTTTCATTACATTGATGAAATGGTTAAATTTAGATACTTTAGATGGCATATGGGGATGTTGGGACGTAAATTTTAAGAGTAATTAGAATGAGAATTTATTTTGAGTATTTAAAAGTAATGATTGTAGTAAAAAAACTTGTTTGGATGTAGTTTTTAAGAGTATTTAGAATGATGATTTATTTTGAGTATTTAGAAGTAATGATTAGTTATGATTGCAATCAAAAGTGGTATTTAGAATGAGTATTTATTTTGAGTATTTAGAAATAATAATTGAGGTTTAAAACTTGTTTGTTTATAGTTGTTTGAAAAACTTGATACAAACAGCCCCTCTCTAATGTACAAGTAAACTTGACTTCCTAAAGTAAAGATTTAGCTTCCGAACTGTAAGTTTAACGCTTCGCTTTTACCTCTATCACAGAACTTGAAGACTGTAAAAGGACAGATAAGATACTTGGTTTATTGTATGGAGAATGCTATTTTGAATCTGCCACCAGACCAGGAAAGTGTGATCTGGCTGATTGATTTCAAGGACTTTGATATGTCAATATTTCATTGAAAGCAACAAAAGAGACTGCATATGTTTTACAGAAGCATTATCCCGAACGCCTCAGATTGGCAATCCTATACGACGCACCCAAGTTTTTCGAACCTTTCTGGATGGTATAATTCATGTGAAGAACTTATTGGCAATAAATATCTGATTTTTCTGTAGATCTCATTATGATTTATGGCCCATGGGAGTACTACTAGTTTGTAGTACACTGCCATTTCTGTTTTACTTGCTGCAATTATTGTGTTGTTTACACTGCTGGTCGACATACTGTTTGATTTACAGGTTGCAAAAGTTTTCCTGGACACAAAAACTGTTTACTCGGACTACATAAACTCGAAGATTATAGAGGATCTGTTCGATATGGACCAACTAGAGTCTGCCTTTGGTGGAAATAGTAATGTTATCTTCAACATAACCAAATATGCTGAGATAATGAAAGAAGATGACGAGCAGATGTGCTGTTTCTGGTCCGGGGTAAATCTTATTGCCCCCATCTTGGATAAAGATCAAAGCAGCATCGCTGTTGTGGTTGACTCTAAAACCTCGAACTCTTCTTCGTAATCTTCAGACCATGAGAGAACAGATGATGTTCATATATCCAGAAATGCCGATGGCAGCTGAGGCATTTCTTTGAAGTAACAATCTCTTGTCCTATTTCTTGTGCATATGATTAGAATTTAGAACAAGACTTCTTGAATATAGGTTAAGAAATTTGTTCATGATTTGACAACGGCATGAATATAATAGAATCTAGAATAAGGGCAAAATAATAAATAATTAGGGAGTTGGTTAGGGATTTCGGTTGTAAATCAAAGGTGGGTTAGTGAGTGAGGGTAGATAATGTCTTTGGCTACTTTAGCATTGAATCTTAAGTGAGCTCAAGAAAGTGAGGACTTAAGCGACATATAAACTTGGTTTATCTTGTGTTTTCATTATTTGTATATCGTAGTACAGTTCGGGTTCTATAAGAATACCATCATTTATTAATCTAAACATGTTTGGTTGTGTTTTGTTGAATCCTAGTTTTTCTTTGTTAAGACTTTCATTCATCTAGCATTCAAAGAAAAAAAATATTCATTATTTATGAGGGTAAATTATTTTGAGAATGGAAAGAAATGAGAGGTGGTGTTATGGTTTGTTAAACTGGTGGGTGCATTTAAGGCATCCTTCCAAATATTTTATTTTATTTTATTTTATTTTTACAAATGAAAAAGGTTCAGTCCAGTGGACTCTCTAAGCCCAACGACAGCGACTGCTCGACAGCTACCAACCCATTCCCCACCAAAAAAATATTTAGCTCAATAATTTTTTTTTACCTTATTTAAAATTTCAATATTTGGTCATTTTAAGGATAATATACCATTTTGGTCTCTTCAATTTTTAAAATTTTAATTTTTAATTTTTGTTTTATTTTAATCATACATCCTTCAAAATTCAATTTTGATTCATAAATTTTTAATTTTGTTTTATTTCAGCCTGAACTTTAAAAAAAAAACTTAAAATTAATTTTTAGATTTTTTTTTGTTTCTTTTTCTTTAAAACAACTATCCTCTTCTTCTATAAATTTTAAAAAGTTTTCACATTTTCATCTTTGATTCTATTAAACTTATTAATATTAGTGAATCAATCAATTAATAATGACGTCAAGTTTACCACGTGGACAAATTTTAAGTTTTCTTTTTTTCAAAGTTGTGAGATTAAAATTGAAATTTTAAAAATTTAAAGAATAAAATAATACAAAATTCAAGAACTAAAATTGAGTTTTAAAAATTGTTTAAGAAACAAAATAAAACAAAAATAAAAATTCAAGGATCAACGTGGTATTTTAAACTTCAAATTTATTATCTAAGTTGTTTTTCGTGGTTATTGGTATTCGTACAAATGTTATCCAATGAAATTATACATACTATGTTTTTTCAATACTACAAGGGCGTGTTTTATTTTTAAAGAAAAATATAGAAAAGAGCGTAACAATAGTTGAAATAGTTAATTACACGTGATTAAGTGATAAGTTTGATTTAAAATTAATGAAGATTTTAAATGTAAAACTTGATGAATGATTAAGAGTAGTTGCATACCATCAAATACAAACCATAAATTTTTAAAGACCGATTATTTATCATTGGTTTTCTACCCAAAACAAACGGTTATAAAGAATTTTTGAACATATCTATAACATATCTCCCAATTAATAATGCATACTATGTTTGTTGTTTGAATGCATGGTAATTAAACAGTTTTCAGTTTAGTACATGGTGGTGGTCAAATAAATTTGTATCCTATGTTTTTTCCTCTTATCTTTAATTTATATCTTAATAGTTTAAATGGGTTTCAACTCCACTTTTACTTGAAGGCTCTAAATTTCTTTTTTATTAGTATAAGTCAACAAAAGCTTAGCTCAATCAGAATTAACTGTTTATCAACCATCATAAATTTAAATATTTCGATTTTGGTTAGTGTTGAATATATATATATATATATATATATATATATATATATATATATATATTCTATCTATTTATTTTATATTATAAAAATTAAACTTTTCTTTTTGTTGGGCTAGTAATGGTAAGAGTGGGAGATGGTTCAAAACTCCAAACATATGATTTCTTAGAAAAGACATGCATATTTTAATCAACTGAATTATATATATTTGTCATATGAGTTAGTTGTAAATTCTTTACTTTATATTATATAGTTTGTTTTACTTGAAAACTAACTGGTTGTTAAAGTGAGTTGTTAATGGTTAGTTCATTTACCCAGCTCTAAGAGGTTTGAGTCTTGTAATTAAAGAAAATATACAAAAGCATATTCAAGAGCGATCAAACATCTATATAGTTATAAATAGCATTCGAGCCAACAAAAGTAATATGTCTAGTTGTCCCCAAGGGGTGGTGCAGTTGTTGAAAATTTGGGCTCGAGAGGTGTGCTCTCTATCGATTCTAGGTTCGAGACGTATCTGTGAAAACCGTTCACCCTAATTATCAAAAGGTGTATAGTTTAGATATTTTAATGAATTAAATTATTTTTTAAAACTACAAAAATAAAGCCATGGTATATTTTTTTCTAAACAAAAAAAGATTTTATTCTAATTTGGAGAATCTCAAATGAATCGTAATTTTCTAAAATTCGAAAAATATGAATGAAAATGAGATTTAAATTCTTTACCAAACAGTGAAATGTCAAGAACTTACTCCACCCCCATGATGATCATTTGTTTTTTATTTATAATTTATTCTACAAACTTGTTTGTTAGATATGGAAATTAAGTTTAAATTAAATAAGATTGAAAATTGGTGTGATTTGTGTTTGATGTTATGAATTTTTGTTTTGATAAAATAATAATGATTGAGATTGGGACAAAGGAAAAACCACTTGCAGATATTCTTAGCTCCAAAGCAAACAACTTTGCTTAAGAATTTCTAATTTATTTTCACAATTATGCAGAATATAAATATATAAATAATAATTGGAATCTGAAATTTCAACTTCAAGTGAGCTGTTTTCACATGTGTGGGTTTCCAAAGTCCATTAAGTATGTAAATGGACCACTAATTTAGTGGACCTTATATTCTTCCCACATTTCATCATTTACCTTATACAAAAATTTATCAAACTAATCAAATTTTAAATTTAAAAAAATTTAGTAAATATAGTTACTCTGGTAACAAGTATTACCATTTATTTTCATATAATAAAGTATTAATAATTATATATTCAACATTTTTAAATTGTAACTACATTTATAATTATTTTATGAGAATAATACATCGAAAACAAATTTTCTACCTATTAACACATATTAACTATACATTCAAGGAAGTATATAATATCGTTTAAATTTAAACTGTAAATTAGATGGGAAATTTAGTTATAATAATATTGTACAACATAGTAATTATAAAATCTTACTTCTTAA
>JBBMEG010000022.1:6140122-6156918 GCA_037832605.1 Cyclanthera cordifolia
ATAGTTAGTGCTTATAAACTTTATAAAGTCAAAAGAGCATAAAATCTTACCAAAAGAGAACATAAAACACATGAGATTTTATCCCTAGCTAACAAGTCAAGGATGAACTTGTTCCCTAAAAAAGCTCAACAATGTACATTAAAACTTCTTTTAATTCAACCATTCGGATGTAGTTGAAGGATTTTATTGACCAAACTTAAAGTTTTGTGTGTTCCATTCACAATCTCATATAATTTGATGTATCTGAGTAATTCAATCGAATTCAACCTACATATTCTTAAATTTGCTCGATATTGCTTTTGTTTTTAATTTAAATATTTATTTTTAATTTTGATAAAAATAACCCTAATAACTTCCATTAACCATTTAACTTCGATTTATATTGTTCTACAAACTTACAAAAAAAAATATTTTAAAATTTTTGAAAAATATAAAGATAATAACTACCAAAGAAAAACATATATAATTAAGTTTATAAGTTAAAAAAGTTTTTTTGGACACCGCAAACAACATAAAAATCAAAACTCACTCCTCAAAATTCATTTATTTAAATTAAATCAAAGCTAAATAATTTTATAATTTAATTGGTATATAATGTATCATAAATACTCCTCAATAACAATTAATTTATGGTTAGAAGTCAAAATTTATTCCGTCCGCAAATTTTTAATACGAAGTAATTGTTTAAATTGCTCTACTACACCTTATTAACATCAGTCTTCTATATAATAAGGTTAGAATTATATACTTTCTTTATAATTAAATATCTTAAGCATTGGACGAGTACTTCATGATCTAGATAGTTGTTGTGATTAACGAGACTAATAATTATTCATGTATTTATTTGTATGTATAGTTGGATTGTGTATACTGTATATCGGTTGAAGGACTTTACTGAATATATTTGTACTCATTCTTATTGTGGTTTTCCATTAAGTAAGCATGAATTATATCAAAATGACTAACTGGAAATGAACAAACATGATCTTAAAGAAAACTGTTGCATAGTCTCCTATATTTACTTATTAAGTTATTTCCTTCTACACGATACGAAGATTGTCAAATGAATATATGAATATAGTTTTCCAAATGTTTTAACTGTTTGCAAACTTTGGCCGAGGCTTAACTATTTTAAGTTTTAATTATATTAATCATGTATTTGAATTCTTTGAATAAACTATCTTATTTTGGTTACAACTGCTTTTGAATCAGGGTAGGGATTTTATGTTATGATTGTTTTAGAGATTCGTGCCTATTACAATATCTAATTGTTTCGATATGTATAAAAGGATGGCATACACATCTTATGTGAATGTACAACGTTGTACATTTTTTACTAACGTTTTTACGAGGGAAGAAAGGTAATTGAATAACGTTTTTTCTTAATGAATTTTCCTAACAAATTTTTTGATGAAGCAATACTTTAACAATATAAATTTGTATTCATTGGAAACATTAGCTCAATGTCGATAGATTTACATGACCTCTATCAATTATAGTTCACTCAAAAGAAGAAACAATTATCGAAGAAGTTTCGGTTTCTAATTAATTTTTCCAAAAATAAGAAAAATATAGAGTTATTAAAATTATTATTGGTTCTAGTTCATAGAAAAAAAGCATAAAATATAAAATATGAAACAAAAACAGTTTGAATTATTAAAATAAACACCAAAACTTGACATATATAAGGAAAACATAAAACTAAATGGGGTGAAAGTAGCGAAGATGTGGATCAATTGGTTGACCAGCTTCTTCAAACATTATATCATAAACTGAATTATTAATCCTGAAAATAAGAAAATAAATTATAATTAGTGGAAAAAAAAAATCAACCTACAAAGGTTAATTAATTATAATTAGTTAATGTGTTTTTAAGATTAACAACCTTCCATTCGAATGATTTTTCTTCAATACAAATAAAGGCAGCCTCCCATTTCCATTAATTCCACCCTACAAGTTTTTGTAACACATAAAATTATTGCATTTTATAAACTATTTCTATGTAAATACAAATTTTATAAATATTACCGGAAGTGACAACTCTGTAACGGTACGATGCTTTAGAACATTCTCTCGAGCTCTCTATCAAAGTTTAAATAAATAAGATTAGCATGATGATCATAGTTTAGTTGATTAAAATGATATACATTTCTTTTTTATTTGTATGATTGGAATAAAGAAAAAAAAAATCTAATGTTTTACCTTTTTAATTATGTCGTTGAATTTTGGTGGCGCAAGTTGATGTGGAACTAGTTCATTTGGGTTTTCGAATGCTTGGTGCTCCTGAATTAATTCATGTGGTTAATTTAAGAAGCATATGTAACCAAATTAATTTAAAATTAAAAATGAACTTTAAAGATGATAGAAAATTTAAGTGTTGTGTAGTTGCAGTCAATAACACATTTTGATATAGATTTTATAAACGGTTCCAAAAATGAGTAGTTAGAAGATTAAAAATGAATAATTAAAAATAAATAATTATTTTGAATAGTTACGATAATTTGTTTGAATCTAATTTTTAGAGAAAAATTTGTAAATACTCATTTGTAACTCTTTCCCACAACCAAAAATCAAATGCCTCTAATTTTAAATTTTTGAAGTTTAGAAACTTAAAGTTTGATATTTGAATCTGCTGACCAAATATAATACAGAATTTAAGGATGGAGAATACTGTTCAAAAATTAAAATAAAATAAAAATGAAAATCTAATATCTATATCTATATATATATATATATATATATATGTATTAATCATTTTAATTAATGTGTTAATTAAGTAGGTGAATAATTAATTACCCAGTTAACAGGACCAAACAAAGGAGGATGACTAGCACTGATGTAAGATCGAGTTGGGTTGGGCGAAGCCACTTCAAGAGATCTGAAAATTTTGTTCACAATCAGTATCATACGAACCAAAAACTTGTTTTCCAAAACAAGTTTATCAACATCTTATTAAGTTTTCGAAAATTTTTTCTATTTTAGAAAAATTACAAAAAAAAATAAAAATAAAAATTTTATATATATATATATATATATATATATATATATATAAAGTTGGCTAATTATAGATTTAGTCCTTGTGATTTCATGAAAATTGGAGTTTAGTCTATATGTGTTTGAAAATCTAGACTTTAGTCCAATGGTTGAAATATAATTTAGTCTATAAAGTTCAAAAAAGTATAGAATTTAGTCTATGATTTGATAAAATCTAAAAGGCAGTCTATGTTATAATTTGTAAATCGTAGGCGAATTAAGTACGTAAATGTGATGCATGAATTATGTTTTTTATTTTCCAATTAATTACTTATCTCACACTCTCATCATTAAACACAAAATTAACTAACTTCAACGTATTTTATTCACCAACAATTACGAACGTCAGACTATTTTTTAGATTTTAAAATCTTAGGGACTAAATTCTCATTTTTCAAATTATAGAAATTAAATTGTAGTTTTTTTTTTCAAACTATAGAGACTAAAGTCTAGATTTTAAAATTATAAGAATTAAATTCTAGCTTTCATCAAACTAGGGACTGAATTTATAATTTACCCAAAAAAAGTTATTTGATTAATTGATTGAGAGAAATAGAAAATATAAAACAGCAAAATTTAAAAAAAAAAAAAAAAAAAAATATTATTGACATAGAGAAATAGTCAACAAGAACAGTAGTTCGTAGATCTAATGACCAAAAGTCATGATTTGAATTTTCACTCCCATTCTAAAAAAGAATAATAAAAAAAAAAAATAAAGACATACAGAGACAAATGTGCAGGTTGAGGAAAGTTTTGAAAGCCTGATTTATTTGGATGAGTATTTGGATTGATTTGATGAAGCCTATCTTGTTCTGAACCAACTGATCCATATTGTACACCCAATCCTACCTGATCATCATTATAAACTCCAAATTAATCAAATTAAGGTGGACCAAGTTTTAAAATTTAGAGGGTAAATGACTTCTGTTAAGGAAAAATTTTGGACTAAATCGAAGTTAAAGGATTGGAAAATTCACCAACTCGTTTAATCATATGTGTTTGAGCTACTTAACCAAATCCAACCCTTGTATTTTTAGAATGAATTAAGTTTGGTCTATTATATTGTTATTTTTGTTTTTCATTAGAAACATCATTGGCATGGGAGATCTTAGGATTTGTGGTCCATAAGCTATTTGGACTCCATTCTAGTTAGATCCGTTTGGAGTAGGATCTCCCACATTGCTTTAGAGAATTGTTGAATTTTTGTGAATTTTTGTGTCTTGAATTCGTGATCCTAGATCGTTATGTCTCTCAAGAGCTTTTGGGTTTTATGGACCGTGTGAGTATGTTGCTGATATGCATGTGATGCTTTTGACCTGATGCATGTTTACCTTAAGTTGGAAAATCCTTATAATTTGTTTACCTTCCCTTTTTATGTAACATTTGAATTCTTAATTGACTTCTAAAAAAATAATTGTAAAAAAGAAAATTAATACACATATCAACTTTTCATTCACCTATTTTAATTATACTGTTTTTTAAATAAATAATTCATATATACCATATTTTTATTCGTTTTTCAAAATTTTCAATTTTATCTATCTTTTTGAGCAAACTAATGGAAGATTATTAGCAAACTGATCAAATCTAACAACTAACTGATTGAGTTTATCAGTTAAATTATTGATTGAAATCTATCAACTAAAGTTAAGCTACGCTGAATTGATTGATGACTATCCGTTGAAGTAATTGAGGCGAGGACATAACAAAACAAAAGAAATCTTAAGGTAGGAGTATAGATATATGATATATAAAAGTTAAAATTTGAAAAATAAAAAATCTCTAAATTTCACAAAAATGATCAAATGAAACCTAAATAAAAATAGAAATAGAGTATTGAGTATACCGCAAGTGATAATGGTTGTTGATCATTCAAAGTCGGTTGAGATGTTTGGAGTTCATTATGTATTGTTCCTAGCTCATCAGCCAAATTCTGAAAAACCATATAAACCATAAATATCATTTTCAAAGCAGAAATATATTAAAAAAAAAAAAAAAAAAACTTACAATAGAAGAATTTGCAGAAGAAATTTGATGGTTATTTTGGATGGGGATGAAGTTGAAGAGAGAATCCACAGAAGGTTCGGATGAAACAGATTCATGATCAGTTGTATGGTTTTGAATATCCTCCATTTCTATTAAAATAAATGCGATGAAGTTCAACATATTTTATAGAAATTTTTTAATTAAACATATATGAATATGAGGAGAATAAATGTGTGTGTGTGTGTGTTGTTATTATTATTAAATAAGTTAAAAGCGTGATGTGGACTTGATCTCCTTACCAATTCAGCTCTATCTGCTTTTTGTTTTAACGCATAATCTATACTCTTTCCAACTAGTTTCAATGTCGGTGTTCCAACAAATTTCATATACTTTTCAAACTTATGATATTTGAAACACAATTCATACTTTTGTTATATTTTGTATAATTAACATTAAAACCAATTTAGTACAGATAGATATCAAAAAAAAGAATACATGAATCATGGACAGACCCTAATTGATGGTGAAGAATCAATTTCTTCCCGACTCAAATGTTCACGCAAATTTTCAATACACACATATATACAAATATATATAACTCTTAATTTCACAAAATAATTATAAATGCAGTCAAATTTTAAAATACTTGATTCATAATCGTAAGGTTAAATCACGGAGGTTATTGATGAACGAACTTTTTTTTTATAAAATTTCGCAAAATAACATGCACAAACGAAAAGGAACGAGTCCCAACTCCTGGGTACAAGTGTCGCTGAAGCCCAATGGCCATTGACAGTAACCGTAGAAGAGTCTCACTAGCCGATGCCGTGAGACCCAAAAAGCTACTACCCGAACTCTCCCGAGTACGACAGAGCACCTAGACGCAAAGGTTGTCCAGTGGAGTCGCCTAGGCTATCCCAAGTCCCTCCGACAAGGTGGGGTCAACCCGAACACATCAGTTACCACGCACGGCGCCGAGCCGAGAGCGATCTGACCTACTAGCGCAACGCTCACTTGTGCCTAAGCAAATTTGGCTGCTCACTTCCTATCAAGTTCTGGCTCCAACTCAAGAGATAAAGGATATCCGACAGGCCTGATTCCCACTATCGCACCCTATGCATCCTAGATCACTCAACTAGGTTACACGTATGAACGATCAGGTCCCCAGCCAATGCCAAGTTCCTGAGTGCAAACTATTGACCCTATGGTTTGTCTCACCATACTTCGGGTCGACGTAGCGATCATCGCCCTAATAACGTGAAGCCTCTTACAACAGTAACCTCTAGCTATCCGTCAAAGGATGTTAGTTGTGTCCAGCCCTACACCCCTATGGGTCGCCCCTTGATGTGTCACGCAAACAATAGACCATATGATCTATTGCAACCACCCTATGACAGAGAGGAGACATGCACAAGTCGTATGGCCTGCATGCTCACTCTATAAAGGAATGCGACTCGACACTCACAACAACACATTATGCATGTGATAGATCCTACGATCTAGTGCAACATCTCAAAATGAAACACTTTTATGCATTCCCACATAAACATTTTTCATAATAATTTGTGCACGTGAACTAGGAAATGCAAGAGTTCAACGGTGTGTCTATGCAAGAAATAATAAGATCTATTCCGCATCAAGGAATACTAATTAGAGATACACGTGTAAGCGGCTTCAGTCATAACTCAAATATGTATAGGTGTTTCAACAAATAGTTTCCGCACGATCTTCTATTTAATAGTAAAACCTGTAAACAATTAAGTTATAACATGCTATCAATCAGGATTCCGATATTGCAATCGATAACACGATAAATCATTCATTGTAAAACTAAGGTACCGCAAATAATGACACATCACCGCAAGTTTGGAGAGGTTTATCCTCATAGTTGGAAGGTCTGATCCTCAAAATTGGGAGGCCTTAACCATAGATTTAGGAAGCCTAGTCCTTTATAGTACTGGTGGGTGAAAAGGTATTCGTCTTCTGATTTTTAAATGAAGTAGTAGCTAGCTAGTGCTATCTCCCTAGCTAAAAGAAGTTTCGTCTACCAAAAAATGTTGAAGTCTTTTGTTAGTCATTGAAGCCTAGGTTTTAAAATAACACTCGCTTGCCTCTAGATATCATCAACCTTTCTTTGGAGCTTGGAAAGTGGCAAGTTAACTCTGCTAATAATATAACTAATGGGAAAATAATTTTATACATAATATTTTAATAATATTCTTTTTAGCCTTTGAGATTAAATAAAAGAAAAAAAAAAACTGTAAGATATGCATAACAAATTAAGAAATTGTTAATAATATAATGTAATATTGATTAGGTGGATGACTAAGTTAATTTAAATATAAATATTAAGATGAAATGATATTTTGAAAATTATTTTTAAATAAAAAAAATGAAATTTAATAAACATACCAGAATTAAAGTTAAGTTAGTGATAAAAGTTTTTAATTTTGAAGAATTAAAAAAAAAAAAAAAAAGTTTGTCTTACCTGAACTAAAAAGAATTTCATTACATATTCTCATATTCATAAAGATAGTTTTGTTCTATTGGTATTTTGAGGTATAGTTTCATATTTTAAATATCAATTTAATTATTGGAGGGTTGAAAAAATAAGTATATTGATATACTTTTAAGTCTCTTTTATTTTGATGTACTAATTTGATTCCGTTTTTTTTTTCTCTTTTGGTGTTTGAAATTTCAAATTTACTATTTTAATTTCTATATTTAAAGAACATAAAAGTAATCCTATGATATGTTTACTTTTTTTTTTTCAAGTTTCTCTTATTATTTTTGTTTTATATTACAATTATTATAATATAAAAATTAAAATTAAGTATTTCAGACCAAAATCAAACCAAATACCAAGGTCAAAAAGATATTTTAAACATAGTTTTATTTAGATAATTATTATGAATTAATTTAATAGTAGAAATTGTGAAAAACTCAGCTGAATTCATAATATCATTTAAAAATGAATTGTTTTTTTAATAAATTTCTAAAATATTTAAATAATATTGAAAAATAAATTCAAAAAAATAATTTTATTGAAACTTTTTTAATTGATATAATTATATTTACTCAAGCCTATTAGTTTAACTTTTTAATTTGGTTGAAGGTTTAAATATTCAACACGTTGGAGAGTAGAAAGTTGGTTAAATTTATCCCCATCTATTAATAATGATTTTAGGTTATATAGTTTGTACAATTCAACAAAAATAATTTAATTTGACATGTGAGAATGAACATTATATAGGTACGTACATTAGCTAAGAAGAGACTAACAAATATTTAACTAAGAAAAACCATAATTAAGTTTCCCTCTTTATTTAATTTTTTATGAAACCATTCAGAGTTTTATTAAGTTAAAAATTTGTGTTGTCTCAGATGCGTGACACAGTTGATTGAAAGCTTGAGTTTTGTAAGTATGCACCTTCACAGTTTTAGGTTCGAGATTCACCTGTCTCCATTCTTTCGATGTCTCTAGATATTTGATCTAGGGACAAGTGTGATTACATCTGATACGGTGAAGATTTTTTTTTTTTTTTATTGTTTGAATTTATTATTTGGAGAATTGCAGTGGACCCAACTGAGTATTCTGTTTTCCTTGACACCGGCATGGTATAGCAAGTCAATTTGTGATTTTCCTGAAATTATGCCACCTTTACAAACTTTCCATTTTATTTATTTTTAAATTATATTATTTGAAATCACAATGTTTATATAAGGGCATATTTGATGGGGGTAGTGAGTGATTGGAGAAGAAATAGAAGATGTATCTTTTGATCTATTAAATTATTATTTAATTGATCATTATATTTTTTTTTTCTTTTCTCCTTTATTTCCTTTCGGTAATTAAACCTGCCTTGAGAGAATTTGAAAATAATATAGAATAAAATGATTTTCTATCTTTCAAGTAAAAAAGAAAAATTATGAAATAATCTTTATTGAGTAAGAGAATAGTTATGGAAATGATAATATAGTAGGACGACAAGAAAAAAAAATAATTAATAGAATAAAAAAAAAATGAAATAAAATTAAAAAAAAAAAAGAAGTATATATATGTGTGTGTGTGTGTGTTTATGAGGTTATGAGAAAAATTATTCTGGGTGGTTATCCTTCTAATTTTCCTCTTTGACTTTTGTACCCAAATACCTTACAATGTATTTGAATAGCAAGGTTTATGAGCCAAAAGAAGCATAATAGGAAGGTTTATGAGCTAAAAGAAACATAGCCTCAATAATAGAATATATAACTAAATAAAAATAAGGTTATATGTTCGTTCCCCCTTCTCAAATGATGTTCAATTTAAAAATAAAAATTGAGGGTTTATAAATGTAAGACCTTAAAGGAAAAAAAAAAGAGTCAAGGTCAAACGTTGACCAAGTTTTAGCGATGTCATTTTCGTTAAGGGACAAGCTAATATTAAGATGTGACACGTGTTCGCTGACTCATGCTTAAATAGTTGGATTTTTATTTTTTTAGGTAAGGGATCATACGCAGGTTCTGTGATCTCAAACATCAGAGTGTTAAGGGGTGTGTACTTTTCTTCCTTGGCTTGGAGGTAAGTAGTCATGTTTCTATTCTTTGTACATTCTTATTTTTCATATCAATGTTCAAGAAATTAGTATGTGTTGTTATTTGTGTTTCGTTTCTTTAGAGTGATATGTAAGTTTTAGTGGTGCTTGTCATATCTTGGAGATATGTATAATTTGTTAGCGTTGTTTGACTCTTGTAAAAGTACAATGTGCTGCTACTAGTGTCGCACTTCATTGAGAGTGTAGTAAGAGTTACTAGAGATGTTACACTCTTTTAAGAATACAGAGTGAGTTGCTAACAAAGTGTACATCTTTAAAAGTACATGGTGAGTTTCTATCGGTATTTTACTCCTTTGAGAATGTAGTGTGAGTTGCTAGATATGGTTCACTCCTTCGAGATTGATACTGGTGAGTTTGTTAGGAAAGTTCCACTTTTTAGAGAAAATGAGTTGTTAGCGTCAAAGTTTCACTCATTTGAGGTTACATAGTGAGTTGTTAGTGATGTTTCACTCATTTAAGAGTGTACGGTGATTTTCTGACGATATTTCACTTATTTAAGAGTGTTAGGTGAGTTGTTAGACGTGCTTCACTCATTTGAGAATGCATGGTGAGTTGCCAGTCGTATTTTACTTTTTTGAGAGTGTAAGGTGACTTGTTGTGGTACTTCACTCATTTGAGAGCCCAAAGTGAATTGCAAGTTGTGCTTCACTCATTTGAAAGTGTAGAGTAAGTTTTTAGTTGTCCTTCACTCTTTTAAGAATATAGTCGTACTTATGAGTTGAAGATAATACAGCACACTTGAATAATACATGATTATTCTAAGTGTTAGTTGAAGCATATTTTAGTGATGTATCATGAGTTAATGTGTGATTAAGTGCGCATATGTGATTTGTCCTACTGAATGACAAAGTATGATTTATTTGGTTAAAGATGAAGTTCATCAAATTAAAACTTGTTAAGCTTTTACGAATTTAGTGAAAAAACTTGGAAATTGTTTTATTGAGCTCATTTTGTTGTTTCAATAAGGCTCATTCACGTGGATTGCAAAATAACTTGCTTAAGCATGAGACTTATACGAAAATATTAGCTCGTAGTTGTGATGTTCATATTCAGTATTTATAAGTTGTTTGAATTAATGGGAAACCAGCGCTTAAGATCTACGTTCAACATAGTTAATGTGTGTAACATTATTACAATTGGAGCAGTTATGTATATCCGAGCCTTATATTTCTTAATGGTATTTAAAAGATTGGGGAGTCAAGCTTGGTGTTCAAGGTTGGGATTGGTTGTTCGACGGCTTGAATGTGTCCTAGTAAGACTAATACAACGCCCGGTGTAAAATTGGTCGTTCAAATAGTGAAAAGATGTATTGAAACATACAACTAAGACTAAGTACCTTTCGGTATACATGTTCTAATAACCATTGATGTAGGGTGATAATCAAGGACGAGAAAATGGTCAAGTGTGAATGATGTTATAATGGTTTACTCCAAGTGGTAAGAGTTTTAGGTGGAATTTCATAGGACGAAGTATAGTTAGCGAAATCACCCTTACTAGTTTGGTTGAGGCACTTTTCTAGTCGAGATTTTTTATACTAGCTAGTTTTCGGTTTGTGCACAAGCAATATACTTTTGAGCCATATATCGATGTGCTTCACGCTCTAGTTAGAAAACTAAGTGAGTAGAGAGTTACACTCTAGAGTAGATACATGATATGCATATCAAATAGAGCGGTATACGATAAGTGGTTGATAACTGTGAAATCTCGAGTACTATGGACATAGTCTATTCATGTTCAAGAGTTACTAGTGTGACTTTTAGCTTCCGCTAATGAATGGAAGTTTACACACTCACTTTTTGTTATGATGTTAACTCTAGCATGTTTCTCTAGGGTAGAGTTGATGTGACTTGGTTGTTATCGGTGGACTATGCAAGGTGATAGCTTTAGAGACTCAAATTTAAAATTCAGGGTGTTATTATTATTTTTTTTTTTTAGTTATTTATGTTGTGTTACCTTGAAGTTTTATAGTGTTACAATGAAAAAGCTTGTCCAAATTCATTTTTAGATGAAGTGACTCTGAAACTCCTCATACAACCTTTCATACATCATTATGAATTGGAAATTTGTTTTAGGCAGTAACATTTTTACTGTCTATTTTAGTTATAGCACGTTTTAGAAATATTTTAGTCTTAGCAAAATTTTTGAAGGAAGACAATTTGTTGCATTGATTAAAATCTCTATATATTTGATACTGATTGAAAATTGTATATGACATTGATCAAAGATTATATATGCACTGAAACTATTTGTTACATTGGTTGAAATCATCGTATTTGAGTTTTTTTATTTTCTTACTAAGTTCGATCCAACTATATTATTTTTTTCATTATATATGAAAAATCCTCTCATAAGCACGGTTTTTTTTTTTTCGAAAACGTTCGAAACTCTCATTAACTTTTTCTTATAATATCATTTGTAGTTTTTTTCATAATTCTTGTTTAAAGTAGCACATAATATTTAAAGATATAAAACATAAGGCAAAACTATAGCAAAAATTTTGAATGATACAAAACATTGATTTTTAAAATTTTTGTATAACCGATTGTTCAATCTTTTAAAATCAGAGCACAACACTACTCAAACCACTCAAGTCAATAAAATATCAATCAAAATGAGAATGTATTACAATCCTATCTAATATAATTTCAATTTAGATATGATTTTTTTTTTCCACTCTTGTTTTGCCGAAGAAAACTTAACAATAATTATTCAAGATTAGGTTCATCTAATATCATCATTCATATGTACATATGAACAAAAAGAAAAGAGAAAACAATCAATAAAGGCTTTTTTTAATCTTTTTTTTTTTTTGGGTTAAAAAACCAATCCACCAGCATTGTGAAGGTAGCTGAGTTTGTCTAAAGCCCAATGGGCCGGCCCATCAGTGAGTGAAGCCCAATAGTATTCGGGTTTCAACTGCTGTACAACTTCACAAAACTTTCTAAAGAATGAGGTTTAGAGGCTGGAATCTCCTTCACTATTGTTCCATTTCTGTATATTTTGAATGATGGAATTGAGCTCACGTTCTCCAACTTTGCCAAATATGGATGCTCTTCTATTTCCACCTAATCTCCCAAATTATCACTAATTTAGCATTCTAATCTCAATATTTAACAGGAACACACAAAATTTTAACATAAAGTTTCACTCATACTTTAATAAGTTTTATCACATATTTTTAATGAATTATAAAAAAATACTGAATTAAAAAAAAAAAAAAAAAACTATCGCCTCTTCACCTTTATAAGATAAATACGCAACTTCCTTTATTAATAATAGATTTTGAGATGAAATAGTATTGCTATCTAGTTAAAAGTAAATTTTTAATTCTACTATGTTGGGTATAGCTTTTATTAATTCTTATGTTTTAAATTAAAATATTTTAGTAACGCTTTATTTTAGTTGGGCGTCTTTTGAGTTTATTCTTTTTTTCGTTTCTTTTAAAATATAAATTAAGAAAAAAATAACCAATTTAGCGATATATTATAATTAATTAAAACGGTTTTGTAAATTTAAAACTAAAATCGATTATTATTGAAATGTGAACGAGTAAAATTGTTTGATTTTGAAATATAAAAACTTAATATAAACTACGTTCAAAAGCAATAAATAATAATGAACTAAAATAGACATCATTGACTCAATAGAAAAGACATAAATGAGATGATTTTTTAACATTCATAAGATATAGATAGAGCTATCTCTCAAAGTAAGCATAGCTCAGTTAGCATTAGTGATGCATTAACATCCATTCAATAAGTGGTCGAGTCTTCTTTGTATCATCGTGTATGTAAGATTTGTGACCCCCTCCCCAATTTATCCTCAAAAGAAAAAAAAAAGTCTCACACTATGTAATAAACAAACAATATGGGATAAAATTGATAGCTTATTGCAAGATTATTATTCAATGATTAATTTGTGTATGGTTCAAATTTAATTTTGTTCAAAACTCTATTAAAATTAGTAGGTTTATGGAAACTTCTTTTAACTAAAATTGTGGAAAACATAAAATTGCAAGAGTTTTCTAGATTTAGGATTCAATAGGATGAAGTTTAGAAGTAAAAAATTGGTTTTTATTTTCCAATTTTAAACAACGAGATCAAAACATTTTTTTGTTTTTTTTGTTTTTTTACCTTGAGAAAGTTGATGGAAGGAAAGCGCTTGTAAACTTGCTCGAACACTTGTAATCCTGGTTTATGGTAGGTTTTATTGCAGAAGAAGACGACAGACATTCCTAAGAATTCATGGATAACATAAGTTAGAAATGTAAAAACTTAGATATGAAATAAAAGAAATGATGATATTGTTACTGACCAGGAGAAGTAACAAAGTGTCTAAAACGGTCATAGGTAGAAATAGAAATGAAATTAGAACCAAATTTCAAGTGTTTGACATCTTCTCCATGTTGCTTTCTGAGTTGGATCTTTGCCTCAAACAGGGCCCTCCCCACTTCCTCATCCCCTGGTGTTTCCCTTATCAACACCTCATAATCTTGAATTGAGCCCTCCCATCTTTCCATCTAATCACAATATTAGCTTAAATCATAAACTAACAAAAAAAAAAAAAAACATTTCAAATGTCATTCAAAAACTAATTGGTTACGAGAACAGTAATCTCACAGTAATCTTAAGGCTATAAGTTATGTTCCAATGATCAACATGTCGCACAGGAGAGTGACTGTAATTTTGATTCACTAGTCTTGGATTGAATTAAATCTCAATTTCTTTTTAAATTAGATTGAAACTCGGTTGAGTACGTATTAAAAAAATAGATTTCATCTAAAAATTAATTGGTGATGAAAAATGTAATACCTATATTTTATAAAGGTTAATTATCACTTTTTAGCATGAAACATTGCGAGATCCAAATAGTGTAGGAGTGTTTGATTTTTTTTTTTTTTCATGAAGTTTTACTTACTCTAGCATTGCAATCGGCTCTCCGGAGTCTAGCTTTGCTGTAACACGGCTGTGCCTCAAGAGCTGCAGTGCAATCTTCAACAGCTTTCTCATACTGCCCGAGCTTCGATCGACACGCTGCTCGGTTGCATAACAAAATCGAGTTACAAGGGTCGTTTTCCAGTCCTTCGCTGTATGCAATGCAAGCTTCTGAAAATCTTGATTCCTTGAAAAGTAGATTGCCTCTCAATCTAGCAGATGAAACAAGTTTAGCCCATTTTGCCACTCTGCTCGCCTCCCTATTGGTTGGATCGAGCTGCGCTGATTGTTCTGCTGCTGCCACTGCTTCCTCAAATCTGCCATTGATTCAACACAACCGTAAACTCATTACCAAACAAAACCAACTCATAACTATGGATTTAAAGATGAAATTTTGATCCTTTTCAAACCTGCCAATTGTCATGTAAACTTGTGCCTCAATGGATAAAATTAGGGCACTATCAGCTACACTAAATAACTTTGTTAGTGAGTTAATTTTGAGGGTTTGACCCTTTTGGTAAATGGCATAAGCTTCTTGATGTCTTTGTAGCTTCAACAAAGCTTCAGCTTGCAAAGCATAGAGTTTATAAGCAGAGTTAGAAACAGAGGATATTGCATATTTGGTCTCTTTTAACAGAGTTTCCCATTCTTGCAATTTCCTTGCTTCAATACACTTATTCACGCAACTCTGAAGAGCTCGAGCTTTGTCGATGTCATTTACGCCCCCGAAAGGCCCGGATTGTTCCAAGTGATCCATTGCTTTCTCAGGCTCTCCAATTCTGCCACCAACAAACAAATTCTTGATCAAAATGCATAGAAGTTTTGAACCCAAAAGGGAAAAGGTTGAATTTTTACCTGAGATAGGTTGTGGCTAAACGATGATGAGCTCTTTGATAAAAAGGTTGAATTTTTAATGCTTTTTTGCATTCTTCAATGGCTTCCGTAAAACGATCTAAGCTAATTAAAGCAGCTCCTTTGTTGCTGTAATAAACAGCGTTTTCTGAATCTAAAGCTATTGCTCTGTCATAGAAACCCAATGCTTCTTCATATTTCCCCTGTTTGTAAGCCTCATTTCCCATGGATTTCAAAACATCCGGCTCTAATCTACCATTCAAACCTTGAAATTGTCGAAATTCGTATGAATTTCTCCTCATGATGTTCCCCATGCTGCTATTTCCTCCAAGTTTAGGACTTGAATTCAGATTCTTTGTTATGTAACCCAAATTACCAGTTTCAAGCCGTGGACTGTTGCTTGCCGATAGATTCCCATATCCAATTTGCTTCAAATTCCCCAAATTCGAACCATTACTTACAGATGTTCGAATTTGAGTTTTGGGTTCGTTGAATTGCTGCTGAGAGTTCATCGCTCTGGCTTGTCCAGAGCCATTGGAGGACGATGTGGAGCTTCTTCCTGCATCAGAAGGCCTACGATTTTGAATCTTTTGCTGAGAAATCGAAGTTCTTGGTTGGTCCAAAATGGGTTTTTTCGAATTCTTTTGATCTTGTTCAACTAGGTTTTTGCCTAAAGCATCATCAGAAACAACGGTTCGATTTTGCGTCGACGGAGGATCAATTTTGTGAAATTTTAGGTTGGCATTTTCAGTATTGTTAGTCGGTAATGAATGAACAGAGGATTTCTTCAACCATTTACATCGTGGCTGAAAAATCCCTTTCATAAACCCACAACGAGAGAAATCTGCTGTTTTCTCCATGATTTTCACTGCAACAAAAAATGGGTAATTCACTGATTCGCAAATGGATTATTAGAAAGTCCAAAAACAGAGAAGAGTACCATTTTGAAATAGAGCAGTAATAAAACAGAAGAAGAACTAATTAAACAAGATTTGAATTTACTAATTCATTGAAAATCTCACTACTGCCATCAACATTGAACCAAATAAATTCAGAACAAAAACGAATTAAAAAAAAAAAAAAAAGAATAATACCTTTCTTGTAATGTAAGGTTGAAGGGAAAATCAGTAGAAGCAAAATTGAGGTAGAGAGATTTGTGAGTGGGAAATGGAGCAGATTCTTAAATATATAAAGAACAGAGGACTTCGCAATTATTTCTTCTGCTCCACTAATATTTCTAAACAAGGACCACCCCAAATATTTATTAACCTCATTCTTAAGGATTACACGTGAAACCAATCTAATTAATTTAAACAAAAATGGGGAGTGTTTTTTTTTAATATACCATGTCAATTTGTTGAAATGTTATTGATTATATATATATATATATATATAT
>JBBMEG010000022.1:6157018-6185397 GCA_037832605.1 Cyclanthera cordifolia
GATAGGTCTCGAACCTGAGACCTTGAGGGAGCACCCCTTCAAAGCTCAAGCCTTCAACCAACTGCGCCACCCCTTGGTCACCTGAGATAGGTTTCTAGTAGCTTATTACTATGACAGATTGCAGTTTTAATCCTTGGTCACATGTCTCCTTCAGATTCTTTTGGCGTTGTTGTTTGTAGCTGATTATTATAGCTTGTTGATTTTTGAATGAATGTTTTCAATTTTATTTATTCTTTGTCATGTTTTGTCACTTCAAACATACAACTGCATTTTGTGTGGTGTTTTGTTGTTCTTGCTACTGTTTATTTCTCCTGTCTTGGCTTTGGTCTTTTGCTTTTTTGTATCTCTTATTTTCTTTTCTCCCTCTTCTTGAGGGTTGTAACAGAAGCTTTTGCTTTTTTCATTCTCTTAATGAAAAACTTGTTTCTTATTTCAGAAAAAATAAAACAATGCTACATAAGAGAATGTAAAAGACATATGAAGGACAACATGTCAAAGATATTTTCATAATATAATAACACTAATACTGAACAGTAATAATAAGAAGAAGAAAAGATTTCCACAGTACCTTTTAACTGCTTCCAGCCTTTTTTCAAATCGAAGGTCCAAAGATTTGTTATAAGAATTTTCAGCATAATAGAAACCCGTCGTAGGTGCCTCTACACACATTGCAACTTTAAATGAAGAGGAAGGCACAAGAAAATAGTATAAAACAAAATAAAACCTCAAGAATGGCGTGTCTCCGTGTCCGTGTCTTCGACATAACTACTTGCCCCCCTATGTTTGAGTGCCCAAGAAACAGCTGCTCACATTTTATTTTCCTGCTCATACTCAAGTGCATGCTGGTATTATTTATTTGAATTTTTCGGAGTGAATTGGGTGTTTGAGAATGACATAGGGAAAACGTCCTCAGCTTACTTGTGGGTCCTAGCATAAGCAATAAAGCCCAGCTTATATGGGTAAATGCCGTCAAAGCAATTCTCTACGAGTTGTGGTGGGAAAGAAACCAAAGGATCTTTCTAGATGTTCAACTCCCATGGTTCTCTCGAATGGAGCTTGCAAGGCTCAAAGCCTCCTCGTGGTGCTCTTTGTCCAAGGATTTCAAAGGCTACTTGATTCAAGATATTCTCATCAATTGGGCAGCTTTTCTTTAACTTAGTTTTCTGCTGTTACTTGTTCTATTTGTTTTGTCTTTGATCAATTTTGATCCCCGTTGTTACTCCTTTCTTTTACGGCTTCTTTCTCCTTATTTACTTTCTGTTTTTTACTCCTTTGTATTCCTTTATATTAGTACCTTTCATTAACTTAATGAAATTTTGTCTTCTGTTTCTAAAAATAGTTATGTCATAAAAAAATAACAAATAACGTGTCTTTGACGTGTCTGTGTCCTACATTCTGAAATAAATAATGGTGTGTCTATGTGTCCGTGTCATGTCTAATTCGTATCTTGAGTTCGTGCTTCTTGGTGTACATCATAATCCAACGTTAGATCATGTACGAGACTAGTGCATGAAAAAATTGAAAAAACAAGAAAGAGAAGGAAAAATGATAAAAAAAAACAAATGGATTTGTATTAAGAATATTATCTGAACGTGAACTCAAAGTGGTGCATGTACATCATAATCCAATTTTATATCATGTACGAGACTAGTGCATGAAAAAATTGAAAAATCAAGAAAGAGAAGGAAAAAGAATAAAAAAAACAAAAGGGAGAGAGAAGAACCTTCAAGGAAATGGTAAGTGCTCTCTCTTTTCTAACGAGAGAAGATGAAGTTGGGATTTTGGGTTGGGCTGCACAAGATGTATGGAATTGGGCTAGGCTGTTTAAAATAAAGGTCAGGTATAATCCACGAGATGTTTTCAAAAATGTTGAATTGTTTAGTGTCTTTCTTTTCTCTAATTGTTGTTCTGTTTTGGTTGAATCTTGTAAGCACACATTTTGGACAAAGTTTTCTTAAAGGGGTCGATAATGTAAGTGATAGGATTGGGGCCTTGGGTATTAAAGAACAATAAAGGGACTTATGGGCAATTGGTCAAAAAGTTAGTTAGGGGAATTGGGTTATAAATAGGAGGGTCATAATTAGGAAAGACATCTATCAAATGAATTGCATCAAGAATTGGGCTTGAGTATTCTCAAGATTAGGGAGGGTCCAAGTACCTCGAACGACTTGGGTTCTCGTGTATTCGTTATGATTTGTCAATAAAGAGTTTCGGTTCCTATCAATTAGTATCAGAGCCACGATTCGTGGGGACTCTTAACATGGACCGAGTTTGGATAGGTTTGAAGGGCGGATGGAGGCAAGATTCGCAGCAATAGATGAGATATTTGCAAGAAGGGCTGAGGAGAATGCTAGGGAGCGAGAAGAGAGAGCAAGATTGGCCGAGGAGAATGCAAGATTGGCCGAGAACGCAAGATTGGCATGGAGACGAAAGAGGGAAACGCTAGTGGAGAAATACGAAATAGAAATGAAAGAGGCTCGTCAGAAGAAAAGAGAAGAAGGAAGATACGAGATAAAATTTTTGGCACAAAAAAACATGTTACAAAGTTTTGGCAAAGTCGATTGCGATCAAGAAACGATCAAAATCAGCGGAAAAATAATGAATTGAAAGAAAACTCAAGAAAATGAAGAAAGGGAAGAGTCGACAACCAATTACACGATCAAAGAAAAATTTTAAAGAGAAGAGAGAATTCGCGACAAGTTGCAATCAAGAAGAGAGTAGCAAGAAAGAAAAAGAAGTAATAGAGCTTGAAAGATTGTGGAAGATACCAAAACAAGAAAAGCGAGTAGCAAAATTGAAGACAAAAGAAATCAAGAAAGGTGAAGCAACTTCAAATCTTGAAATCAAGAAGCGGCCACAATGGTGAATTCGTTCTAAACTGAAGAAAAATCAGCGGGAGAGGAGTGATATGGACAAGGGAAGACAAGAGCAAATGATGAGAAAGCGTCGACATCCCGTGGCTCGGCCAAAGAAGAAATCAAGACGTTGTCGGTTCTTGGCTCGAGCAAAGGTGACGGATCAAGAAAAGAATCCGAGCAGTGGGCAACAAAAATGTTTTTTGATGGCAATCGCTCGAGGAAGAAAAACCGAAAGCATCGGCCAAAGGTAGGTTCGAGAAATTTGACTTGAAACTGCGACGGGCGGCGTCCAGCTACTTTTTCAACACGATGCTGGAATTTTTTTTTTTTTAAGCTTTATAATTGTTTGTTTCAATTTTTGTACACCCACCTTGAGGACAAGGTGCTATAAAGGGGCAGGTATTGATAGGATTGGGGCCTTGGATATTAAAGAATAATAAAGGGACTTATGGGCAATTGGTTAGAAAGTTAGTTAGGGGAATTGGGTTATAAATAGGAGGTCATAATTAGGAAAGGCGTCTATCAAATGAATTGTATCAAGAATTGGGCTTGAGTATTCTCAAGATTAGGGAGGGTCCAAGTACCTCGAACGACTTGGGTTATCGTGTATTCCTTATGATTAGTCAATAAAGAGTTTTGGTTCCTATCAGTAAGGTATCAACTTTAAGATATATCAGTATAATATGCAAGTAAAGGAGGAGCAAAATGGTAATATGTCAATGAGTTAGTTGGAGGAAAGTTTATAAATAGAGTGAGAAGGGTGAAGGAAGTAATGAAAATGTATGAGTTAGTGCTTGGGTTAGTAAGCTAAAGAGGGAGTTCTAGCTCAACTGAAATAACTAGGGGGACATGAAAATTGTATTACTTAAATCTGAGTCGCTAATTTTAACACTCTATGTGCTAAGTACAGTGGACGACGTGGAATAACTAACTAGACTTTTGTTATTTCATTTAGTTAGTGTTGTTACCTCTCTTGATGACATGCTATAGGAGCAACCCATTACCCTTTTGGGTGGAATTGCCACAACATTGGCTTTCTTCTTAGCAAGAATTACTGCAGTCGAATGATGGCGGAAAGGATTTGAAACTTGAAAGGCATTATGAAATCTATGATGACACTAAATCTTTCAAATCCCTTGCATTTGTCTGACCGGCCATTCCACCGGCATCTTGCATTCACGCCATTATTTAACTGTCGTCTAGCAACAAGGAAATTTTGAGAACTAGGGTTTCTTTCGCTTTTCTAATACCATCCTGATTTCTAAAATTTTATTCATTCTTTATACATCTTAAGGATTTCAAGGAAGACAAAGTAAAACAAAAGGTAAAAGTAGAACTAATCTTATCTAATCACTCTAAACTTTAGGTCCCAATTCTCACAACTTAAACAAAAAGAAAATTTCTTGACCCAGAGGTTCCTAACTTCGGCAGTAGTTTCCAAACCTTCCAATTAAAAGTACAAAAAAGAAAATAGAAAACTCACAGAAAAATCAGTAAAACTTACCAGAGGGATTGGAGAGTTTTGGAATTGGTTTCCTACATCATCAGCGAGTCCAAATAAGAGAGAATACAATAAGCAACAAATACAACAAAAATTGAACTTCTTTAGAATACCTTGGTTGATACGCCCTATTCTTCTGGGTGCCCGAGTTGGCGGGTTTGTCGTCCTGATAGTATAAAAACAAAGCGAATAAATGAGACCCAAAAAAGGGGATTTGGTAGAAAAGGAAAGAACCCTAGCAGGATACTATAATCGGTAAACCTTACAAAACATACATGAATGTTATCATGTCCAATCTACGCCAGTGTAAATACAACAAATGTATGCTTACCTTCTTCTCGTCCTCCTTGTTTCCAAAACCACGCCGAGGGTTAGTGTCGGAGCGGCTCTGCATCACAAGGATTGGTAATCGAGTAACCACCGTAACCAACATTTTAGGTCGAGAGGGAATCTGAAGAACAGGGGAAGTATGAGCACACAGATATTATAGTAAAGAACAAAAGGGAATTTTATCTATTCATTCATATTTGACATAAGTTTAGTTTACAAGGGGTTGATCACATTCTATTTCCACTTACTAAAATGAGTCCAAAATAAGCTTTGCAAGAGAATGAATATGTGCATCTTCTTCTTTTTTTTCTTTTTTTTTTTAATACGAATTCCGAGGGTCAGATGGGACATCAAACACTACATAGAATTTTTCTTTTTTTTAATGCTATAATATCTACGAGTTTGGTCATTTCATTTCTATTATTTTAGATTACACAACAATTAAGGTGGGGAACGAAACCATGACCTTGTGGTTTTTTGACATACATTGATATCGTTGAGTTGTTTTATTTAAGGTACAATATTGAGATGGAGATTGAAACCACAGATCGAGCAAATGGTAGTGCATCTCTCTAATGTCAGCTGAACTATGCTCGTTTTGGCTAGCTGTTACTCTTTTGGCGTTTGACATTTCAACGTATGTCCACTAAATCAAAGATATATGTCCAATACTCTGTAAAGACATTGGTGTTATAGTAGCAATTTTAATTCGCTAATAATTATGTTTTAGTTAAGGATCCATTGCGATATATGAAGCTAAGGGTCACATTAGTTTAAGTAACAATATTGAGAGGTCGAATTTATACTTCTCCATGATTTTTTATATATTCCCATTGTGTGTGGGATTGATAATAAGGTACCAATGAGAAAGATGGCGAGGATGAGACAAGAAAAGAGGTCAAACTCTAATTTTACAAAACTCATACCAAATTCCTACATTACAATATCAACAAATCTGACTTTAACAAAATAAAGAGAGAGAGAGAGAGAGAGAGCAACATTTAGTTAGCTAATTTGTGTTTGTCCTTGAAAAAAAAAACTAATTAAGAAGGCTAGAATTGAGTTGAAGTATGGGTGATAGTAGCCAAAGTGATCAAACGGGAATTTGAGAAGGGGAGAAGTTATCTCCATAATCACTAAATCCTGCCTCGTTCAAGTCTTCAATTTGGGTAACTATTTCATTCAAATCCAATCTTCTATCCACATCTTCCTCACAGCAACTCAACCCAATCTTTAGCATCTTCAACAACTCACCTTTGTTGTTTTCTCTCGCTTTCCCTAGCTCTACATCAAAGACTTGTGTTGTCTTCTTTTCCTTGATCATGTTGTTAACCCAAGTGGCGAGATCTGCTTTCGTGTCATGATTTCGGGTGAGGTAGTTTTCTGGGAACCTACCTGTCAGTATCTCTAGTATCACAATTCCAAAGCTCCAGACGTCTGTCTTCTTGGTTATGTCGTCCATGTGAGCATACTCGGGTGATTTGTAGGCCATCATAAGAGAATGGCTATGCTCTAGGCTAGCAACTGGGATTAGGCCATAGTCCGTAAGTAGAGGGTCCAATGAGTCATCTAGCAACACATTTGAAGATTTGAGATGGCCGTGGGGTGCAGCTATGTTGGGCAAGGATGTGTAGAGGTAAGACAACCCTCTTGCTATACCTCTTATGATCTTCAACCTGGTTGTCCAATCCAACCCTGGCTTCTCCAGGTTGTGGTTCCCTATACACATTTAGTTCATTAATATTCATACTAGCTAAATCCAAAAAACGAATCGAAATATAACAACAATCATTGCGATTTGCTTGAGAAAATATTAATGAGTTACGCCTACCATGCAAATGGCTTGCCAAACTTCCATTATCTACAAAGTCTGAAATCAAGAGTTTCTCTTCCTTCCTATAATAATAGGCAACCAAAGGTAGTAGATTAGGATGCGTCAACCTGCCTAGCATTTTCATGTATTCATGAAACTCCTCCCTTCCTACATTGTTCATATGCTTGTATCTTTTCACCACCACCGCGTTACTAAGTATACTTGCTTTGTACGAAGAGCCGAACGAACCACTCCCCAATATTTCGGCGGACGCTCTTAGTAGGTCTTGTAAGTCAAACTTCTCCCTGTCGTCCCTCACGAATAACAGCTTGCCATGTTCGCCACCCCTCTTCGACGATACATGTGTTGCCGATGACGACTCCGGGGATTGATATGCAATATCCCCAGCCGCCATTTGCTTACTCGTGTACTTGTTCTCCTCTTCAATAATGTCTCTTGCATTATTCCCTGCTGACTGCTTCCTCGAGTTCAATATGATGAAAATTGCTGCTATCAATGCTAATGTTATCCCCAAAACTATCACTATCACTGCTATTTTCACCAGCCCCGATGATGACAAATTGGGTTTCTCGCATGCCGGAAGAGGATCCCCGCATAGATCACTGTTACCTACCGACATTCATTAATACCATAAGAACGAAACTGTACAAAATTTAATTGGAATGGAGCAGAGATCACATGTATTTTTGGTAAGTTACCTAAAAAAGCAGTAGGATCCATATGGCTTAAGGTAGTAGGTATAGGACCCTCCAATTCGTTGTTGGAAACATTAAGTTTCTTCAAAGTATTGATATGAAGGTGGGGGAGTTGGCCTTCAAATTTGTTTCCATCAAGTCTCAACTCCATAAGCCTAGACAGTGAAGCGAGAGATGAGGGAATTTGGCCGTTGAATTCATTATTGGTCAAAAACAGCTTCTTCAAAAATCTCATACCAGTAAAGGCATCAGCTGGGATTTCCCCAGAAAAATGGTTGTATGAGAGATAAAGCGAGCGTAGATTTTGTAGTTGGCTCATGAAAGGAGGCCAAGGCCCAACCAATGTGTTGTTCATGAAGCTAAGGGTGCGGAAATGAGTCAAAGAAGCAAGGGGATTTACATCAACCGCGCCATTAAGCCCCATACTCTCGAGCCGCAGACCCCTAACATAGCCATTCAAACAAAGCACACCCGCCCAATTGGGCTTGTTTTTGTTGCAAGGAGGAACGGAGGGATCCCAATTGTGAAGGATCGCAGAGGAGGTCAAAGAGCGCTTGAATTCAAGCAGACTTTCGACATCGGAAGCCGACAACACGGCCGGAAGGAAGAGGAAGAAGGAGAGGAAAGCGGCACTCATTGTTGGGGCTGGTGCGCGCATATGCCCCACCACGCGCACACCCGTTGGCATTGGGCTTCAAATAATGTGGCTCCCTATAAACATACACACTCAACTAGCCGTTGGTGGTGAATGCATGTTTAACTAACTGTTTGCAGCCGACATGGCTATGGAAAAGAAGGTTGAAATGAATTGAAAGGGACGTTTCGAAAAAGAAAAGGGAATTGAAATTGTCCGCTTAATTAAATTTTGCAACCCACCGTGTGTTTCAATGGCCACAGATATTATTGGGAGATATCCAAGGCCAGCCTCTGAATTTTTTTAGGATGTAACCAATTTCTGTTGCCTCTAACTAACTATTTTGTTACCATCCTATTTTATTTCAATTATGAAGGGAGATTAGACTAGACCATTAACATCAACAACAACATTGTTGATTGTTGAGTTCAATCGGGATGTTCAGAAATACCACTAACCCTTTTATAACATATTAAAAATATTATGCCCGGCTAAGTTCATATATACCAAAGGACATAAGTTCTTTTTTTTTTTTTTTTAAATTAAAAAATATTATTATTATCTTGACAGGTAATATTATTAAATTCTGAAACTTAATTTAAATATACTAATGTGTGTACAATAATATTGTTATTTTATTAAATGCTTATTTAAATAAAAATAATGTTTAGAGTCTTAACGAGTGATTGAAGGAGATAATTTATTGATAGAGCCACCAAAATTATTAGAAGTTATCATTTTTTATCCCTTGATATAAACTAATATCTTCTCTCCGGCTAATAGACACCCATAACAAATGATATCAATACATATTTTTAGGGTAAATTATAAATTTAATCCATATGATTTCACGAAAGTTAGAATTTAGTCTCTATGATTTGAAAATCTATACTTTAGTCCTATGATTTGGAAAAATCTAGAATTTAGACTCTAAGATTTGAAAAAATAAAATTTAGTCCCTATGTGTTGATAGAACCTAAAAGATTGTCATATTATTCATAAATCATAAGCAAATTAAAAATGTAAATGTGAATTATGAATTACGTATTTTTTCAATTAATTATTAATCTCACTCTTATCGTTAAACACAAAAATAATTATCTTCTATTTATATTATTCACCGAAATTTACTAACGGACTACTTTTTAGATTATATTAAACCTTAGGAACTAAATTCTAATTTTTCGAACTATAAAGACTAAAGTCTAAATTTTAAATTATACCGACTAAATTATAACTTTTATCCATCCATGACTAAATTTATAATTTATTCATATTTCCATTGTCATCCGGCACAAAGAACGTGGGCGTGGATTTTTTTAGTATTTTCCAATACATTTCGCCATATTTGCAAATAATTTAGCAATTTGTTATTTTATCTATTAATTTGGTCTTTTTTATTATCTATGAAAGACCCCTGAAAGTTGTAGGAAACTAAAACAAATGCTCCATGAAACTGCATCATCTAATTGAAACAAAATCAAATATAGGATTACTAAGGCAGGGGAAATGCGTTAAAAAAAGGGCAACCAGAAGTTTAATATCCCATTTTGTTTAAATGACTGATTAGGAAGATCAACAGGAGGCTGCTCCACCATTGTCCATAGAAAAAGGAATGGGTTTGGTTGGTGCCGGCAAGCGACCAATGCTGTCAACTTTGTCTTGCTGCTTAGGTGGTGGCCTTGCTGCTCGAGGCAGGAGTCTGCCCTTCTTTTCAAACCACTCGGGCTTCAGCAGCGCCCGGAAGCCTAGTTTGTTGTAATACACTCTCCTAACAGTCCCACCGGCAGCTTGGATGGCTTCCTTTGCCCTAACAGTGACCCTCGACACCTGAAACGAGATCACAATATTGAAGATTAGTTCGAAGTAGAAGAAGCTTAACTTGAGGGCTCTGAGTATGAAAAAACTAGCCGATAACTTTTTTATCATCGATAACTTTTTTATCATCTCTTTGTATTTTGCTAATCTAATATTACTTTGCACTAAGCATATCAAAACATCAGGCAAATAACCATGTCTATAAAGCTACAGAGAACATTCCTTTTCTGTCATACCAAGATTAAATAAGCAATTAGATCCCAAACCATACTAGAAGTAACGCTACCTGCATTCCATGCAAGAACATCTGTGCAACACAAGGAATCTATCTCAAGAAGCAAAAAAGTTTTTTTTTCTTATCCAAACGTTAGCATTTTTAAAAACAAGAAATTAAATTTTCCATAGATATAATGAAAAAAAAAAAGAGAAAACAGGAACATAAAAATAAAAGTTGCACAAAAGACGTGAGAAAAAAACAGAGAAAACAGAAATATAAAAATAAAAGTTGCACACAAGAAATAAAAGCGTTGAAGTGATTAACAAAAATCTCAAAGAAAGGGGGAACACTATGAAGACACCTTTAAAAGCCCCAAATTCATTTCTTTTATGTATTGCCAAAACCCTCGACATGTAGGATCTCTATTTTTAAAATCGTTGAGTGTCAAGCCACCTTACACGCATCTTGATTATTCTCACAAAACAAATCACCTTACCCTACCACATTTGGTTTTCAAGAAAACCCCCCCGCATAAAATTAATTCCTAGATAGGTGACCACCATAGATTGAATTCATAATGATGGACCATTTTTATTGAAGCTTGGGTCTTTTTTTTGAAGTAAAATTAGCTTGTATCTTATAATAGATAGAAAATATATTATTGTACATGATTAGGCATTGGGAGGAGTTTTTGAAACCTCCCTATTGAATAGTACCAAGATAGTAGATAGGTTCCAATCACATAACCTCTTAGATCTTCAACACCCTCTTTGATCACTAGACTAACTGATTTTGGTTATCAATTAGAAGCTTGTCATTCCTAGTTAATTTTTTTTTAATATATATAAGAGTGTCCATGTCAACTTATGCATACCTCAACTATTATCATGAGGCAAACAACTTGACCCTACAATATTTGACTGTCAAGGAAACACGTCGAAAATTAATTCCTAATTAAGTGGTCATCATGGGTTAAACTCATAATTTCTTAGATCTTTAAAAACCTCTTTTGATAGCTTGGCAAATCCATGATGGTTCCAATAATTGTTTGAGGTATTTTTTTAGATAAACGAATACATATGACAAAAAAAAGTTTATTAATGTATTGACACGCAAAAGTATTGAAAGCCACCAACAAGGATCAAAGTTTTTATTTGTATAAGATCTCATAGACCTAACATAAGCATTTTGAAGATTTAGACACCTAAAGACAATATGTTAATAAAGATAATAAATATACGAGATAACGCGTGTTCGAGGTACTTGAACCCTCCCTATCTTGAGACCACTTTCAAGCCCTAGATTCATCAAAAGTTGGAGGTGGAGGGATTTGAACCTATATAACCTCTTGGTTATTATGTCTTACAAGATGTTTGGAGCTCCGCTCCTTTTAACTCACGCATCCCCATTTGTTTGATAGGAACCAAATATATATTGTAATATAAACCAAATATATACTGTAATATAAAGATAATAAAGATACAAGATAACTAATGTACTTCTCTTTTTTTTTTTTGAAAATCGAGAAATCAAAACTTCGCTTCACTATATCCGGGGTAACCACATCTGTCCCTAGACTAGACACCGGGAGACATCAAAAGAATGGAGACACGGGAGGTCTACAAATTAATGTCACAAGTGAGTCTTGAACTTGGGATCTTAAGATGCACACCTTCAAAGCCTAAGCCTTCAATTAATTGTGCCACTCTTTGGGGATAAGTGTTCGAGGTACTTAGACCCTACCTATCTTGAGATCACTCTCAAATTTTAGATACTCACTATCTCAATGTAACCACCATGGAGTGGTCTAATGGTCAAGAAGAGCCTTGGGGTGCTTAGGGTGATTGGTTCAATCCATGGTGGCCAACTACCTAGGAATTAATTTCCTACAAGTTTCCTTGACATCCAAATGTTATATGGTCAGGCGGTATGACGCGTGACAGTAGTCGAGGGCGCGGAAGCTGGCCCGGACAGTCACGAATATCAAAAAAAGAAAACTTCTCAATGCATCATTACCTCCCTCCCCTCTCTTATTTGTAGTCTAATATTCTTATCTTATTTCTAATTGGATTAGCCATTATTTATCCTATTCCTAATATGATTAACCATTCCTTATCCTTCCCCTAATAGGATTATCCATTCCTTATCCTCCTCCCAATAGGATATGAGTATTATCTACTCCTAATGGGTCTTAATTCTTAAGATCGTTCAACTCAAAAAAAACATCAGCTCAACTAGTGAGTATTTAGGTTTGGAAGTCAATGTCAGAATAACACAAATATTCTTAGTTGAAGGCTTACCTCTAGGTGAATTGGCCACTTAATCTGTTCGGCACCACGTCCCATCAATCTTACCCCATCCTTTATTTGTTTTCCAATTGCACCAGTATCCTGTAATCATAATAGTAAATAGAACAAAAAAATAAATTTAAACAGTAGTAACCGAACAATTTAGTGCAAATTTGAGAAACAAGTAGTTCTGGCTTTCGATAAACTAATCAAGATTCAAGATAGAAGTAATATGATACCTTGAGTGTTTTCATAGTGATTAATTCAGAGGAATCAATTTTCCCAGAATTAATAAGTTTAGCTATCTTTCCCAAACCAACAGGCTGCCGTAAAACAAAAGAACGAATCAAGAAATGTATATCATAATACTAAAGGAAAACATATCCAACCTATAAAAGTATTTTCCTTATACATCATCAGAATAATATAGTTAGGAGCTTGAAATACTCTAGGATCTCAAAATTGATCTCTTTACTAACCCTCACCCTCCCTCCACTAACATTAGAAGATACCAAATATGCTAAACGTTTTCTTAATATCTGTGATTATTTGGGCTAGCTTACCCTTCGACTAATCTCATGGAACAATTGTATAACTCTAGGTAAGTGGTCAAGAAAGAATCAACTGTCGAACAATTGTCTAACTATTAAATACTTGTTTTCAAATTGATTTATTCAGAGGAATCAATTTTCCCAGCATTAATAAGTTTAGCTATCTTTCCAAAACAAACAGGCTGCCGTAAAATAAAAGAAAGAATCAAGAAATGAGTATCATAATACTCAAGCAAAAACATAGCCGACCCAAAAAGTATTTTATATATACATAATCAGAATAATAGAGTTAGGGGCTCGAAATACTCTAGGAGCTCGAAATTGATCTCTTTCCTTACCGTCACCCTCCCTCCACTAACATTAGAAGATACAAGATGTGCTAAACGTTTTCTTAATATGTATGAGTAGGGCTAGCTTACACTTCGAAGAACAATTGTCTAACTCTAGGTAGGTGGTCAAGATTGAACTCTTTCTTTCCAAGTCCTTTATTATTCTCATGGCCCTTATTAACAAAACACTACTACACCATGGTGGTTTAACGGTGCTAAACATAAGTAACAAAATTACCTATTACATATTATTTACTGAAATTGAAAATAGCAAATTACCGGTAAGAGGTGAAATATGAATATTCAATACCTGTTTTCTTCTAGATGAAAATAGAAAACCCCTCGTACAATTGTGGTTGTACTAATCAAACGTTTCCAATCCCCAACTCTAATTGTTGTAATAAAAAAAAAAAAAGTATTGTGCTTGTATAGAAAACTACTGCAAATAGCTAAACATCTAGGAGCTCGAAATTTATCTCTTTCCTTACCGTCACCCACCCCCCAAAAAATTTGAAAAAAATAATTATTGAGAAATAAAATCAGAATAACATTGAACAAAGAAACAACATGAGAACATAAATCAAATACCTGAAATGTGAGGGTGAAAGGATTCTTAAATCCTCTTTTAGGAAGCCTTCGACGAAGTGGGGTTTGACCCCCTTCGAACCCGAGCTTTCCAGAACCTCTTGCTTTCTGGCCCTTGTGACCTCTCCCTGCAGTCTTACCCTTCCCAGAACCAATCCCACGACCCTTTCTCGTTTTCTGTTTCCTTGGAACTTTGTCTCTCAGATCATTCAAGCTCAGAAGGCTGTAAGGTCGAAAACCCAACACATTTCCAGATAGAGGAAAACCTACTCTATGATAGGGGCTAGGGTTTTTCAGAAACTCTAGAAATGGATATGATAATGCTCGGTTTATTACAATAGCAGGTCTGGGTTTAGTATGAACTGAAGCAAACGAGCTAGATAACAAGTAATGGAGTCGACTCCGTAGCATTTTTCTTTTCTTTGACACTGTTCGAATTACAAACTGCACCAATTAGCTTTGTTCCTCAAGCCAATGAGAAGACAGAGAGTGACTGATTGAATCGGAAATCATGAAAATCGGACGTCTCAGATCTGAACCCCTAACGATTCACGAAAAAAACGTAACGAACGTTTCAAAAAAAAAAAACACTTTTACCTATTATGTGTATTTGCGGACGTTTGTGTAAAGAAGAAATAGCAGAGATGAAGAAAGAGGGATGAAGAAAGAGGCGTACGAAGAAAGAGGTGAGGTGCATTTAGGGTTTTTCTTTTTTAAAAAAACAAAAAATAAATGAAAGAAAAAGGAAATGTCATTTAATCTTTTCATCTCTTTTTTATCCTAATAACAATTAATGAAATGTATTTTATTATTATTATTTGTAAATTTAATAAATTGGCTTACGAAGAAAGTGCTCTCATGCGTTTGTTTGTTTGTTTTTTTTTTTTTTTTTTAAAGAAAATAGTGGAGTTGAATGTAAATGGTAGTTTGGAGTAAATAACTAAGAATTGACGTCAACAGTGATAGAGCAATTGGTGGTTGAATAATATGTTTGATCTGAAATTTAATTGAGTAATTTGATAGATAGTTTAGTGAGTGGTTAAGAATGATTATTTACTACCAAATACAAAACAAGTGGTTTTTTGAGAAGTGATAGTTATATTTCTCTCTACTAAAAATAAACGCACCCTCCCAAAGGAAATGTGTATTAGGGTTTTTTTTTTTTGTAAAATAAAAAATAAATGAATGAAAAGGAAAAGTCATTTTATTTAATGACTTGTCTTTTCCTCTCTTTTTTTATCACAATAATTATTAATGAAATGTACTCTATTATTATTATTATTTGAAAATTGAATAAAATTGGCAAATGCCAATTAAACTTTATTATTTTTAAAGTAAAGAAAAGCAACATTTTGTTAATTTTAAATAACTATCCTACTTAATTGTTCGTACTAAATTGTAATTATGAAAGAGAAGCTTCTTTGTATTAAAAAGTAGTTGGAAAAAAAATAGATGGAACAATAAACTACCGTAACATCCAAAACTAATAATAGGTTCAGAAAAGTAATAAACACAAACAACAGGTAGTTCGATAGCAATAATAAAGATAAATGGAATAAATTAAAATGGAAAAGGTAAGCATGAAAGCAAATGATTCAGCAAGGACCACGTATTGTAATTGCGATATACGATTGAGTGCAGTGTTGTTCAAGCCACTCGTCCAGTAAAGCTAATACGTAATCAACCTTCTCAACATCATGGCAAATATCCTAACACAAAATTTGCTTATGTATGCCAGTAAATGACTTTGCAGATGACTTCTTGGTTCTGTTATTGCATGGGACTCACAAACTCTGTTCTCTAAATTTCATCATAATGTGCTCTCTGTCGGCTAACCATTTCTTATAGGTTTGTTAGAACTCTTCCAGCCAAAAATGTCCATAGTTTCTTGAAAATAAGATCTCCACTCCGATTTATTCCTCTTACTCCGACTTGATTGACTGCTTCTCCTTGAACTGCCAACTTCTCTGAAAAATAGCATGTAGATCATCATGCCACCATGTTCCTCACAAACTACCTCCTTTATGCAATTTTTTTGTTTTGTCCTTCAACTGCATCGAATATCAATGCAAGTTGGTCCATTTGAGGGAATAGTTTATTCCACAGTCCTTTTGCATTAGGGTGCCCCTAAAGTAATATGAACATATGATTTTAACTTATTCCATAAAAATCAGGAAAAGAAGATAACAGACACAAACACATAAAAGCATGTGTTTAATATTAATCAAATTACCTCGGCCCAATTGTTAAAAATGTGTTTCTCTATTTTAATCTTTTTTTTTTATTTGTTCCAACCGAATTCACTTTCAGCTAGCCTATCATTTATTTGATGGCCATGAAATATCACTTCATGAATTTGGACTTGCATTCAACACTATAAGAAATATCTCCTATGTTCGGCTTCCTGCTTTCAAAGTACTTTTATCACCTCCTTTGAATATCCTTTTTTGAAGTTCTCACTTTAGGTTTGGAAACCACCACCTATCAGAGACACAAGAGCATCCCCAAGCAATTGCTCATCTTCAGTTGTCCATTGGATTCGCTATCCTCTTTAACTTGATGACATCATCTTAAACATTGAGTCTAAGTTTTTTAAAACATGTTTACAAATTGCATATTATTATTAAGACTAAGAACTTCGTGTGAAATATATCGTTCAACTTAAATAGTAATAGTATATTAAAAACGTAAATGGGAAAAAACATTACATTTATATTAACATTAAAGCATTGCAACTTTATTTTATTATATTTGTTCCCATGTAGTCTTCATCTTTTCCACTAGCTCATCCTTAAACGTTGTCCATCTTTTGGTAACTCGTAGGGATGGTACATTCTGACTAGCATGGGGTTGAACTTTTTCTTTATGATGCAATTGACTCTAAATATGTGTTGCTAAATTCATCACGGACACCCGGACTCATCTCTCGAATGGAGTGGTTATGAAGGTACGTGCATGCAGTTATCGTCCAACATATAAATAATCATGATTAACTAACATTAATTATTAACTTTTAAAGACAAGTTGTAAAATTACTTGAAACCATTTCCAACTTGGGTCGGTACATTCACTAGTAATGAGTTCATACTTCTTTAAAAGAGTATCGTCCAAATTTAGTACTGCATTCAACAATGTGTGAATTGTTTTTTATACTGACTCTCCAAACCGAGCGAACTGCAATGCCACAACTCGATTCATAATATAGTGTGCAACGATGTATAGAAACATTGCAACCATCTCCGTAACAGAAAATTTTTGATCGGCTGAAGTCTACCTTCAGTTTCGAGTAAGAAGCATAACTTCTTCAATACATCGCGGTCCATTCGCGTTAACGTACGACATGTAATATCCGAGTTATGGATAGGGTTATAGCAGTTCACTTATTTAGTAAATCCCCTTTCGTAGGCTTTACTAGTTTATTCATTCTTTCATATTCATTTTAAATGTCTACTTTATTGTCGTCGTACCTCTACTAATTGTTTAAGTATTTTAAGTAACTCGATGAACATTTGTATGTGATCATTATCTCTATATCACTTTCCGCAATGTATGGAGTTGATCCATTTAGTACTAGAGGCGATCTATGAATGAACCAATGTGATTATGTATGTACGTATCTACATAGTAAATAATAAATAACTATCACCATGACGTGATTAGGACGAATTATTATACAAGACATACAAAATTTAACTAACTTCATTGTTGAGTAATAATAATAAAAAAAAGTAATTGTGCACATAATATTATTAATTAATTTATCCCTCTAGGTAAGCATGTTATTTTATTTGTAAATATGTTCCATATAAATCAACCTTCTGATAAATAGAAAAGCTGATTTGCAATGAGCTTAAGGATTTTGTTTAGTTAGTAAGGAATAGGCAGGGAGGGAGGGCTAGGTTGGGAATAGATTGTAGTAAATTGTGGGAGTTTCCAAGGAAAGCTATCTTCTCAAAGTAAAATCTTCCAAAGAATGGAGTTCCATCAAAATCCTTTACACGACAGCTCGAACCTATGGAATGACTTCCATCGTCTTTCTATGTACTGGAATGACAATGATTTTAATGGTCACACAGGATCCTCCACCCTTCCATCCAGTTTACAAGGTTGGAATATGAGAGGGTATTCAAGCGATAGTATCAAAATACTGAACCACTTCAGAAACTACGTCCACACCAATCTGCTTATATAAAAAAATAGTGCACCACTTCATCCTGCTTTTGTACTATCCTTCCTTTTGAGCGACATTTTAGGTCTTACTGTGCATGAATGCTGCAAGAGTTGTTGACTTAATCCATAGGTTACACCTTTCGCTCAATACTAGAATCGACAATTAAAGCATCCGAGGTTACATTAACTAAGGATACACGACATAAGGAATTTTTGATTGAAAATTTTCACCACTAGAAACAATTGTAAATGTGTTATAAAAAGAAGTGGATGGAGTTAGTAAAATAATTTGATGCTTTCCAAAAAAAAATCAAGTTTACCAACTTTTAATGCCAACCGTTTAACATTAAATATTACAAACTTATATAAAATATTTAACTGAAACAACTGGGTGAGTACAATGAGCGAATCTACCTCGTTGTTAGATGTATGTCATCATCGACTGACCCCATATACTCGATCACCTAAACCTTCGTGGTTTCAAGAAGATTTCGCTGGCGTTCGTAGTTAGAAGAAATAGATTTCAACATTTAACGTTATTAGGGTTTTTTCTAGAGAGATCGCAGAGGCAAAACTTCAAAGCCAGTGATTAAGATGAACGATGAGAACGGGAAAGAAGAAAACATGTGATTGAGGGTTTGATTTAGAGATATGAAGAAGAAATGCATATGGTGGGTTAGGGTTTCTATAGAAATAAAAGGAGAAGGGATAAACGAAAAAAAAAAAAAAAGAAAGAAAAAAAGAGCCGATTTGATTTCGCTCCTTGATCCCTGGCGACCTCGTAACGTGTAAGATGAGTAAATGCATGACTACCACACATTGATTCGTGATTAACAAGTGGAATTTGAATTCGATTCAAATGAATAGCCACGATCGAGCAGTTCTACAAATAATGGGCGTTTAATCAATCAAAAAATGGAGCGATTATATGAATCCAAATGTGGTGCGAATAATGGGGCTATTAATCGCTCAAAAACGGATTGAAGCTAAACGAGCTTTTCCTAAAACCCAATCGCTGCAGCCCAACTCAAAACATGTTTCAATCAGCCCCAGAATTAGAGTTAAAACTTAAATTTCAAACTCGTTATTAAATTGAGGCTAAAGTCAATTGATTTCCTCTGTACAACTGTTAAGAGATAAGTCATCTTATTTCAAACAAGAAATATTCTTACATTAGAAAAAGTGACAAGTCTTCACCACCCTTAAAAAAAAAAAAAAAAAAAAAAAACTTCTCATCTCATTAGCAATTGATTTTGAATTGAAACTTCATATTATCAAATTATTATAGAATCATAATAAAAAGTGAGCTCGAGAAAAGAATTTAGAAGATCAGAATTTACCAATAGCAGAGAGCTGAACCAGAACATGATCTTCTATGACTTTACTTTGCGCACCTCGCTGTCATAATTTACACTATCATCGGCAAATATACCACATTTTGTACAGCTAAGTTTCGTGAAGTTATAGATAACCAACAATACAGTAGGTTGTAAAATTCTAAAAGCAATATAGAAAGATGTACTTCAGAGTAATTGAGCAAACATTGCATTCTATGATGTAAACACTTGCAGACTGCACGGTTGTAATCTAAAATTCCATAAACTAGAATTTTATAGCAAGTTCCATCGCAAATTAAATTGTTTATAGCAAAATTTCCATTAAGAGTGATCAAATTACTAACCATTTTGAAAACCAAATCATCCCCTCTTGTTACTCGAGGTCCGCCGTTCAGCTTCTTTTTCAACAGTGAGAACACAGAACTCCGAACCAAGCATTTCATGCACATCGATGTTCAGGGATATACTTAGACGAGCCGTCTCCATTATGACTTCGACTGACATCATGAAACCTAAGATAGACAATACTCGAATGGCATTTGCAATTCTGCATATACTCTGACGTGTTTCTAATGGAGTATATATTCCTTCTTGCACTTCAAATTTTGAACCCTTTTGTTCAGATTTACTAACTGGATCGTCTATCGCTGTATCCTCGATGGGATCAACATGCTCCCCAATCCAGATAAATCCATTGCATCCAAGTATTAAGTCAATGCCATACTGCTCCAAATGATGGAAGTGTTGTTTGCGTCTCTTTACTAGATATGGTGATACTGTGAGCAGCTGACCTCTTTCAAGCTGGATACAAATGCACTAATCTTATTTATGGAAACAGTATTTACTATTTACAATGGTTGAAAAGAAAAGTTAGGAACATAATAATAGCCAATTCAACAAAGAAATCATATTCAAAATATAAACCTCCAAGATCTCAACTTATCATACTTGTTGTCAAGTAAAATATAAGAATGAAAAATAGACATAAATTATGTGTTGATTTATTGTGCGCCTAGACATTGAATCAGTTTATTGCTTTCTCTAAGATCATTTTTCTATTATTATCTTTCACTTCCTTCAGCACAACAACCGCTAGCTTCCCTTTACGACTCAATGACTTCCACCACCAATCTTTTCATCTTATTCGCAGCTCGTTCTATCTAATTCCCGACTGTGATTCAACTCCTATTTATTTTCCCACTAATTGGCCTTTGTATTTGGTTATTTACTCTTTCTACCGTTGTTTCCATAGGTACTACTCTACTATGTAACACTTACAAACTATCGATGAAATTTGTCTTTGTTTCCAAAAAAAAAAACTTATTCAATTCTACAATTCATCTTAACCACTAGAATTTCACCGGATGATTCTTCTATAAATCAGTACTCACATGCTTTCAGAATCTTTTAATAAAGTACCTCCTAAGAGAGAAGTGAAGTTGTGGAGGAAGTATGGAGATTTGTTTATAAAGCCTTTTCTTTACATCAACATCCAGGAGCTTAAAAGAGACTCATTTTACCTTTCCATATTTCTGACTTCTTGCTTGAAGGTGTAGGCCATCATGCTGAAAACCACGAACTTCTGCCTGATAAAAAAAATGTGATGTTATTTCTTTTCTTATATGGAAAATTAAGCATGTGAACCATTTTGTAATAAAAGCGGTGTTTATTTATTGTGCAATGTAAGCTGAAAGGGCCAAAGTACTCTCTTCAAGCCTTTGTGTAAGGCACAAGGCATGACTAGAGGCTGAGAGAAAAGAAAAATAAGCAATAATGGATATATTTCATTGGCTGATAAAAATAAGAGAGAAAAGAAGGAAACGTTTAAAGAAGGGAAGTTCGATAGGCGTTCGTCATGTTTGTAAACGGCGGAACAGACGCGAAGGGAAAGTAGAATTAGTGGGTTAACTAGGTCGTTTAGTAGCCGCTATCAGTTAGATATAAACAGTCGTTAATTCTCTTGTATGTAAGTAGGTAATTTGTAGAGATTTAGGCTGCAAGAGTGGGAGCTCTTGTCAATCATGTGTTATGTTAAAACAGAGGAACAAGGATCTAACACACTTACGAGCACTTGAGTTAAGACACCTATGACAACATTAGAATGTCAAGAAAAATTTGAAATGCAACACGGCACAAAAAGGCACGATTAAAAGACACCTGGCCCAGAACAAGGCAAGGTGTGCCTATAGATTCTTATGCTATGCACCACTGCGTTTTACAAAGGGCTTGCACAAGATAACAAAAGTCCATGTGCCATCATGCTAGAACCTAATAGTCAAGAAGGTATAACTTGAAGTAATGGTTCAACCTCCCACAGAGTAGTCTTCTATGTAAGATATTAAAATGCTACAAGTTCCTTAACAATCACATATCATAGGATCAAAACAATTGTTTAACCAAAAAAAAAAAATCAATTCTTCAAAAATGTCAAAACATAGGAGAAAAACACTAGATGTGTCACACCAGAAAATTGGTAGCACTAGCACATATTCGTTCTTTTTTTTTAAACGAAATGCATTTTTCATTGATCAGCACATATTCCTTCTGATGGTGATAGGTGAAAATAGAAGCAAAGAAGCTTACACAAATAACATCATTTTCTTCAAAAATGCCCCGCATGTTGAGTTCATCCAGTGCAGTTCGCCTTCTCTAGAAATGAATAAGAATATAACAAAGTTTTTTAAAAAATAATTCACTAATGCAACACTCCAAAAAAAAAAAAATCAATTGCAAAATTTATGAAGTACAAGTAATATAAAATTTAGCAGGAGGCATAAACTAATTCACTGATGCTAAACTATTATATACATAAGTATAAGGGAATTATCCAGTACCTGAATTCCATCAGGCAAGTTCATCGAAGAAAGCATCAAAACAGCATCTTGGCTATAATTTATTTCTAATCTCCAACGTTTTGGAGCAACCTGAATTAGATTACATCAAATGAGATAAGAAGTATCTTTTTGGTGGTGGTGGTGGTGAAGGCATTGAAACATATTTCAGATTTACAACAGCATAAACATAACTACTGAATAAGTTTCTCTGGTATATTTTATCACCAATTTTCCAAGTACACTTGCCAGTTGCCACTATAATACATATTCTTAAAAAAGAAATAGTAATAAAAAGCATTAGTTTTACCTCTGTAACACGACCCACTATGATATCACCAACCTCTGGTTTATATCTAATAACCATAATACATCAGAAAAGACACGATAACAAAACCCAAAGGAAGGGAAACATTAAACCATCATTACAAACAATCAAATAACAAAGATTTATGGACAACCTGGCACGCAAGGCACGTACATAGATAAGCTTATTGACTCGCTCAACCACTCCACAAATAGTGGCAACTACTTCTCCATTCAAGTCGAGGGTCCCATGTCCCCTGTATACAAATTTCAACAAACCTCAATGCATATGACCGGCAGGCAAGTACACAATCCAATCATTTTATAACATAGAGATAGTGAGAAATTGCATACATACTTGAGGACGCCATCTTCATAATTGAGAGGAATAGTATCAGCAACTACAACAGAAGCATTGGAATTGGCATTCGAAGAGATACAGTCAAGCGCTTCTAGGGCTCTTTGAAGCCGAATCTTTTGGGTTTGATTCAAGGAAATCTGCAGTCCTCTCATATCTGCATTTAGAAATTGCAAGATTGGAGCATAGGGATGCTGCGGAATGCTCCTATATCTATATATGAAAGCATTGAAAAACTTTTAGACATTTTTGTGCCAAGTTTATCTCTTCATTGTTAATCGTGTACCCTTTTTTTCTAATTTATGAAATAAAGTAGTCGAGTTTACATTAAGGAAGAAAAATATTCCACATAAAATAGATTGGTTGATTAACATTCAATTGAACAATGACTAGTTTCAGAAAGAAAAATAAAAAGACATAACTTTCCATTTTACCAGACACAAAGAAGGGCTCAAAAGATGTTAAATTTTTGTTTTCGCCTTTTGAATTTGATCTTGACGCTGCCAGAGTTAACTTAGATGGATCGTTTTCTGGGTTCCTTCATTGCGTTTCTTGGAGAGAGACCTTATGAATTCGCGGTGAGTGTTTCACCCTAGTTTTCTTATGAATCTGTATTGATAATGGTGACTCGCTGCGAATGTAGATTCTCATGATCGTCTAGGGTGGTCAAATGACTCACCGTCATAAATTCAAAGTACCATTGCTTATTGCATTAGTTAATTTGGGGGAGAAAATTCCAAATTAGTTAAAAAATTATATATTGTTCTCCCAACTATAATAAAAGAATATAAACAAGGTTATAGTTGTTCAATCAGTCAAACAAACTATGAACAAAAAAAAAAGAATTGGGTGATTGATTCATGATCGAATAAGAAAGCCATACATAAATTCAATAGAAAAGTTATAATTGGTGTGCTTTCAAGTGAGAATAAATATATATAGATGAAGATTCGAAGGATACCTGCAACGTCAAAGGAGTAGAAAAACGGTGCAACAATCCACGAAGGGTGGGAGCTTCGGGCGACACGGACGGAAGAAAAATGAGGTAGTAGCGTTGCTGAAATGTAGGAGAAGACGTCGTGAAGTAGAAGAAGGAGCGTGGAGAAGTTAGGGTTTCCCCTTTCTTTGATTCTTTGCTTTTGTTGTTTTATGTTTTGCTTGTCGATTTGTTTGGTTTCTCTTAGGGCACGTTTGGGCCCGGTTTATATATACGGGCGGTCTGGTTATAGAACCTTACCGTCGTTTGGGGCCCATTTGTATAAACGGGCGGTTAAGGCTTAACCCGCCGCCAAATGTTATGCGAATCGTGGCCTCAGTTTAAGGAGCACCGCAGTGGAGTGCATAAAGCAACTTATAAACCCACCAAAAAAATGTAGAGAGTCAATACGAAAAAACCTAAAAAAATAAAGGTTCAATTTAAAATTCTTATTTCAACTTTCTAAAAAGTAATAACTATAGTTTTCTTCGAATATAACTATTTATATAATAAAAATAGATTTTTGGAATGTTAAAAAAATTTGTGAAAATAGAGTTTTTTTTTGTGTCTATACACTGCGTTCATGAGTTTGTGGTCGGATGGTCCAAATGTTTATCTTCTTATAATTTCTTAGCAAATTGTCTACAAAAATTGTAGAAATTTCAATGTGAAAATTAAAAAATAGAATTCAATTTGAAATGGTTGAGTTTTTCAATTTTTTAACGAGCATGTCATCAAACTTGAAGTAATAACTATAGTCTTTTATGAATAAAACAATTTATACGATAAAAATAGGTTTTCGGAATGTTTTAAAAAATTAGTATTTTTTGTGAAAGATGGAATTCTATTCGTGTATTGTGGGTTTTTGGTTGATTAGTCTAGTTTTTTATTTTCTTATATTTTTCATAGAAAAATTTAACCCGATATTTTGGGAGTCTAGCCAACATGTTTAGAAGAAAAAAAAAACTTTCATCCTCACCAAAAAAAAGTGTAGAAAATTCATGTAAAAAACCTTAAAAAATTAGGGTTCAATTGAAAATGGTTGAGTTTTTAAATTTAGGGCCATTAGAAAAATCGCTAAATTTTAGAAACTAATTAGGAAATTGGCTAAACTTATTTAGTATTTTAATTTTTGTCTTTCTCGTCGAGAATTTTTTTTGGTTAAAATTTTGGACAAAAATACCCCACTCTCAATTGTTTATAAATAAAATAAAATTATGCAAAAAGATTTTGGGTAATTAACTACATCTAACAAATAGTTACATAAATATATTTATTGACATGTTCAAAAAATATTAATATTTGTTGATTATTGTATAATCTTGTTAATTACCTCAATGGTCAAATTGATTTAAGGTAAATTATTTATATTTAATTTGTGTAGATTGATTTGAGTTAAAAAGTAGAATGTAGTATTTATACTTGGGAAAAAACAAGAATTTGAAAAAAAATATATATATATATATAAATTTTGGTTGAAGAATAAAATATGATATGAAATTATGTTATTTGAGTTGCCCGTAGGCGGAAGAGGGATGTGGGAGGAAAGTTGCAAAATGAAATAGATGAGATCTCTCTCATTCCAGAAATAGAAAACGACAAACATTCAAATTGGAAAAGGGTGTGTTTGTATTGTAGCCTCACATTGTTGTGCAAACCCAACGCTTATTTTAATTCCACATTGAACAAGTCAAAGTCGAGGGCTCTAATTTCAACTTTCACCACCCCCAACACTTTCCAAACGTCCTACAGTTCACTTAATTTAAACAACTAATTAATTCTAATTACATGGGTAAGCAAATACAATATTGGCATTGGTGAAGACAGGAAGTCTGTAGCATTGTAATAAAGGGCGGACATAAACTTTGAACAAAAGCAAATACAAACTAATTTTCACATTTTCAAGAATAACTCTACCACGCACACATGTACAAACTAATTAACCAAACGCTAATCATCTCTCTTTTCACCTTAATTGCCTCTTTCAATGAGGTTTTGCCTTTATAATTAACCCCCAAAACAGCTTCTCATCTCCACCATTGCCTTTAAAGGACCCCTCCAAATAAGGCCTCTCCTTTGCAAAATGAAGGTCAGTTTCTTAAACAAATATTTTGCATGTCATGTCTTTATTCTTCTTTTTTGCTAAATAACCCTTTTGATTATTTTGTTTCAATTTCAGTTCTTGAGTTGGATGCAAACTAAACTCCAAGGAAAAGTACAATTTCAGAACAAAGCATCACATAATTCATTTCCTTCAAGTAAGTAATTTCCACTACTAAGCTATAGCCTGTCAAATCTTTCATTCATTTTCATTTTCATTTACTACTAACCTGATCACTATTATTATTTCACATAATGATCATTCAAAAAAAGCTGAAGAAACCAGCCCTTCTTTGCCTCTTGGCCTGCTAGCAATTGGAACTTTTGGCAGCAATGAGTTACGAGTGAAAACCGATGCCGAAAGCGACATCGTCAACGATAAATCTACGGTTAAAGAAGCGGAAGGCTGTTCTTTTGAAGATGACTCTAAATTAGAAGAGGAGTTGAGGGAGATTTTGCAGCAAAGCTCTCAACTTGGTGAAGAGGAAATTGATGATCAAATATTTGAAAAAGATGTGAAAAAGAAGATTGGTTTAGTGATGGGGGAATGGAAAGGCGGCGACAAGGAGAAAAGTAATCACAAGTCCATCGTGAAGAGATCTGTGTCGTTTATAGTCAAGAAGATCTTTGTGTGCGGGGGGAGTCCTTTTACGCCGTCGATGCCGTCACCGAACTTTATGGATGCACAACAAGATGCAACCATAAAGAAGGTACATAAATTAACGTCTTATAATGTGTCTTAATCAGTTGAGGTGTACGTTCGTTTAATCATCTTAAATCTAAGACATTTAATTTGGTATGGGATATGATGGACAGATTTTGAGGACGATGCTTCACAAGAAGATCTACCCTAAGAATTCTTCTCAAATGGCTTCATTGAAGAGATTCATAAAGGATAAGGAAAGGAAAGAGAAAACAAATGAAGATCATGAGACAAATAATCATCATAATTAATGTAATGTAAATTCAGGGTCAAAATCCATTCTACATTAAAGTTGGGAACTTTCCAATAACCAATAGCCATTAAACCCATGATATCTTATTTTTCCCTTTATTTTAGCAATTGTCCCAAGGTTGGAAAATTTATTGAATCCTCCTCTTAATTTCCCTTTATGCACAAAATATTTAAATTATTCAATAGAGCCACACATTATACATAACATCTTTCTTTATAGGTAAACTCCCTCCCCTTTGTTTTACAGTTAATTTTGCTAGGCAACTGGGGAACAAAATTGGAACCTTTGTTGAAGTGGATACTGATGAGAAAGGAAATTGTAGGGGGAATGTGCTGAGGGTTAAAGTTATAATCGATATATTGAAACCATTTAAGAGGGGTATGTTAATTAAATTCGGGTCTATGAAGGAGGAGCAATGGGTTAGTTTTGCTTACGAAAAATTACCGGATCTGTGCTATTACTGTGGGAAAATCGGACATACTCTAAAATACTGCAAGGATAGAGGAGAAGAAGAAGCAGGGGACTTGAATTATGGCGACTGGATGAAGGCGGCACCCCCCAAATTAAGGTTTACAAAGGAACAGGGGTTGGCTCAATCCAAGGCGCTCGAACAGAGAAGCCTCTCGGGCTTTCAAAATATGCAAAGAGATGGAGGAAGTAGCAGTGGCCGAAACAGAGAGGAAGAAACAAGCAAGGAAAACTGGAGTAAGTTGAAAAGAATAGAGAGGGAAGGGGAAAAGGAGCTAAACCGAAGAGCAAGGAGGTTGTGGGGCGAGGAAAGCGAAGGAGAAGAGAGGGGGGAGGTCGGCGAAGGTAGATGGAACGAAAGGAAAGGGAAAGTTGGTCAGAATCGGCCGAGGGGAGAAGATGGAACCCAACGGTCGGAAGAGACGCGTGGGGAGAAGGCGCGTGAGGAAGATGGAAGCGGCTGCAATTCGGAACCTGCAGAGAAGACAGAAGGATTCAGACAGAGTAGTACAGGCGGGAATGCTAATTTTGGGAAGACAAAAGTAGGGACAAGTGGGCTGGGCCAAGGAAATGCTGAAATTTATTTCTCAAAAAAATTGGATTTCGAATGTGGGCTGGAGTTGGCTAAAGAGGAAGGGGCAAAGATGGTTGGGCTGGAAAATTGGGATGGGCTGGAAAAGTGGGATGGGCTGGGCAAGAAAGAAAATAAAGAGGCCAAGGTGGCTGGGCCATTACCTGGAATCAAGATTGGGGGAAAAAAGATGGAAGAGTGTCTCGAGCAAGCTGGTTATATGGAAACTGAGAAGGAGTTTCTAAACATTGAAGGAATTGGGCCAAATTGCAAAAATGCTGAGAATTTGAACGGGCTGCTTATTAACTGTGGGCCTATAAATTATCATTTAAATCTGGAAGGATTTGAAGCAGGAAAGGATGGATATGCCTTGAACAAGGAGGAGGGGGGAGATCCACCATTTATTTTAAATCAAATAGGGGGAAAAACAATAAGCAGCAAATGGAAAAGGAGAGCCAGAGAGAAATATGGAACAATTTTTAGCAAAGAGGAAGGAGAAAGGGCAGAAGAAATAGTGGATCGGGAGAAAAGGAAAATGAATGGAATAATAGAGACTGAAGAGGGGTACATCACGAAGAAGGCCAAGACTACTGACACTACAGTTATTAGTGGGATATCGGCGGAGGCTGCGGAGCAGCCCCGCCGGATGCAATGAAAATTATGTGT
>JBBMEG010000022.1:6185497-6197291 GCA_037832605.1 Cyclanthera cordifolia
CCTATCTGTTTTGCAGGCCCTTTCGTCCTCTACTAAACAAATAGTACTGTGGATAGACCGTTGACCATTTTTCGGCACCAACATAAACTAAGCAAGTGTTAAAGCTTTTTGAAAAGAACAAGCATCTATAGATTTGCATCTAGATTAATATGGTTAATCTAATTAATAAAGTATCAACATTTCGGCTATGTTATGTATGTTTAAACATGATTTTCTTCGTGCCTTGTTCATTAATTGAAACTGCTGTAGGCTAAAATATTCCGAAAAACTCGGAAGAGGTTGGGACCCACCCGAAGGCCAAACAAGCCACGCCCTTGACTCCTCTAGGGGTCGGCCAAGGAAGGCCTCGACCCCCCAGGGGTCAGTCCTTGCAGCCTCTCCCTTCTCGGGTCCGGCAAAAGAAGGCGAACACCCCTTAAGGAGAAAGTCGTGGAGGTCAGGGCTCTCCGAAGAGTCGATCGAGTCTAAGTAACGTATGGAGACGCTGCACCCCGTGGCGTCCCCCGTTACAGCGAGTAAGTCAGCCCGAGTGGGTTGGCCGTGGAGGTCAAGACTCTTCGAAGAGACGACCGAGTCGGTCAAGTAACGTATGGAGGCGCTGCACCCCGTGGTGTCCCCCGCTACAACGACTAGATCAGGCCGAGGAGAGATTAGGACTCTTCGAAGAGTCGACCGAGTTCAAGTAACGTATGGAGGTGCTGCACCACGTGGCGTCCCCCATTACAACGAGTAGGTCACCCCGCGTGGGTTGGTCGTGGAGGTCAGGAACACCCTTAGGGGAAAGCCGTGGAGGTCAGGACTCTCCGAAGAGTCGACCGAGTCCAAGTAAGGTATGGAGACGCTGCACCCCATGGCGTCCCTAAGGGTGTTCCTGACCTCCACGACCGTGTGGGTTGCCCGTGGAGGTCAAGACTCTCCGAATAGTTGATCGAGTCCAAGTAACTTATGGAGGCATTGCACCTCGTGGCGTCCCCGTTACAACGAGTAGGTCAGCTCGAGTGGGTTGGTCGTGGAGGTTAGGACTTTCCGAAGAGTCGACCGAGTCCAAGTAACTCACGAGTCAAGACCGTTACACCTTCAAAGGGTAACAATCAGGAGTTACGCTGGTATTCATACCCGGCTTAATGACAGACGTTTCTAACGGTCTGCCATAATGCCGCTCATAAGTGAGCTGCAGCGGTTACAAAACCGATTGTTATAAGAGTCACTTCATTCTCCATTCGAAGACGAATCCTAAGCTAGTCGAGCTAAGTATTCTTATGTCATTATGAGTTTTAAATTATCCTCCTGAAATCCTTTACTGACTTAGGCATTGGATGCCTGGTGGCTCACACCACACCGGTGTGTCTTAATTTTTGCTTTTTTGCAAGTCTTTTCGTCCTCAGTTAAACAAATCTTACTATGGATATTTGTTGACCATTTTTCGACATCAATAGAAATTATGAAGTAGTCATTGAAGAGATATGACATCAAATGTGAATTCAAGCAGTAATAAAAGTGAGAAGAAAACGAAAAATCTAGAACAATAATTGAAAATGTGAGATGAAACTTCGGGAATAGTTACGAGAAAGAAAGGATTGAGAATTCGAAAAAGGTTGAGTGAATAATACAAAAGAAATTATGTTTCTTTTTAAGGATAGATATAAATGACTTGGGGTATATTGAAGACAATCGTGTAATAGTTTATGTAAGAACGTGAGATCGTGTAAAAGAAATAGATTGCATGCATGCCTAAAGATTGTGGGTATGAGGAAAATGAAACGCCAATAAAACAAAATGATTGAAGTCCTCAGTTTGTGAACTTCGAAAACCAAGAAGTCTACGTTCTTCCAGTGAAATATTTTTGAAATTTTAACATCCATTTAAAAAATTTGGAAAATTTTTAAAAAATTTGTTTACTTTGTATTATTCATTTAAAAAAAAGAAAAAAAAAACCCAAAAACAATATTTCAAACATAAAACTTTTTTTTTACCAAAATACCGTTGGAAACTTCCAATAAGAGCTTTTTCTTCAATTGTTCAAATAAGAGAATTATTCTTTACTTCCATCTTCTTCTCTGAAAAAACTAAACTGAAAATGACAAACTTTCGTTGGGATTTTTCTGTTGTCTTATTATTGTTTTGTGGCCTAAATTTTTTCTATGATTTGACATTAACATGTGGACTTCCAAACCCTGCGACTTCCCCGTACTTGTATAAATATTTTTTTGTTTTCCTTCGATCGAAGTTTGACCTCTATTAAGATCACCTGTCTTTGTTCTTTCTCTCGAATTAAAAAAAAGAAAAGAAATAAATAAAAAGCTTAATTTTTAGTAAATCGAAAATCCCAGAACCCCATTTTGTGTAATAATTGCAAGTAGCTTGGACCATGGCTGGCAGCCGCCCATAGTGTGGCGCGACAGCAAAGGAAGCAAAAAAAAAAAAAAAAAAAAAATGGAGCCCCATGAAAAAGAAAGCCCCAAAATTACCATAAAAAAAGGGGAAAACAGCTCAAAAAAGTTGAACTTTGGTGTGAATTTTGAAGGGACAAATGAAGGGTCGGCTCTGGTTTGGGCTGGTCCGGCCCTACCCATTGGTACAGTCTTTGAGCCAACCCTGTTCTTTTCTTCATCACCGTAAGAACCTTTTCTGCTTATAAATTTCTCACCACCCTCTTCAATTTCAACTTAGCCTCTCCCTATTTCAGCTCTTACAGCTTCCTCTGCTTCAGATTTGACTGTTTTGTTTTTCATTGTTTTGCTCTCGCCTGAGTTGGGTTGATTTTGACTGGCCATGGGCGGCGGCCCGCCGTATATGGAGCTGTTTCAGGCGGAGACTGATTTCTACAACCGCATTGTTTTGGGGAACATTTTTCCACTCTTTGCTTTGGACCCATTTCCTCATATTCTCCAAACGTGGCTTAGAAACTGCATTGGTGGACTCCTTGTTTACTTCTTCTCTGGCTTTCTTTGGTGCTTTTATATCTATTACTGGAAGCACAATGTCTATGTTCCTAAAGGTGTTTGCCTCTTTACCCTCTTCTTATTTATTATTAATTCTTTTTTTTGATTTTCTCCTCAACTGCCTCATTAATGAGTCCTAATTTTGGTTATTTGGGTTCTGTTATTTCTCTTTGTTGTTTGTTGCTTCCCTTTTTTTTTATCTTCTTGATGTATCACTGATTATGCAATGGATTGCTATTACTGATTCAGTTTTGTTCTGATTGACTCTCTTCTGATACTGTTGGATTTTCTAAAGCAATTTGTCTTTAATGAGGCTGTTTCTTTTTTTTTTTCTTTCCTTCTGAGATTTTGGTGGTGGTTCTTGTCTTTTCCAGGATGGAATACTGTGACTGATTACTAATCCTCAATGTTTTGTAATCATCTACAGGTTCTTATCTTATAGATCTCAAATGGCATGGTTTATCTGTGCAAGCTGGTTCTGTATTAACAATAATGTGATTATAATACTTTAGAACTAATGGATGGTATGTTATGGTGGGTTTCTTGTGTATAGGTTCTTCTCAGTTAAGAAGGTTTTTATTTGTTGTTCAAATGGATGGTTTTTCTATTCATCAACATGTTATATATGATGAAATGACATATCTAAAAGGTTGAAATGTAATAGTAAGAGCTTGTTAATCATAAGTTTAGTTTTTACCTTTCTTTTGTTTCTTGGTACATATGATCTTATAAGGATAATCAGCGATCAGCTCTTGAGTTGAGGTAGGAACTTGAACTCAAGACCTCTTATTTTGATTGAATTATTCAAGTCACTAATCAATCGTAAAGCTTAAGCTGATGTGTTGCTGTAGGGACTTGAACTTGAACCTCCTATTTTAATATCATATTCAATTTTGTCACTTTTCAACCCAAAAGCTTAAATTGATGGGTTGAGATAGGGACTCGAACTCAAGACCCCCTATTTTGATATCATATTCAATTATGCAAGTATTCAACCGACATAAAAGATTTAAGTAATGGGTTGGTGTACGTTTAATCATATCAATGAACATAAACCTTTTGCCAGCTTAACTTTTTGCCTGCTTTTTTATAATTTCCCTCTATTTTTCTGGTTATTCCATTTTAATATACATGCTAACATACTATTTCTTTCTATAAACTTTGTTATGATGTTTGTGATTAGGTATTACTTTTAGCATATGCTCTATCAGAAAACTTGAATATACTCTTGGGTTGTTTAGGTAGGTGGCAATTTTGAACTAAACAGTTTATGGATATTGAGCGAGTTAGAATTGGTACCCTTTTGAATTGTAATTTCTTATCATTATTTTATTATTTTTTTTCCAATTTCACGCTTTTGCATGAATATTATTTGCCACTTATTGTTGGTCATTATGCGTCAAATTGGGGGGTAATTGGGTGTGTTATTCTTTTAGTCAGCTAAGCTTTGGAAATCAGAATTCTGTTGATCATCTGCCTTCAATTTGCATTATCTTTATTTGATTACTTCTCCCTCAAAACTCATAAGAGGTCAAGACATCTAGCTTTTTGAAAATATAACATGAAAAACTACATACTTTCTAATGTGTATGTTTTGGATTTGAATGAGTCTGTATGTAAGAATCCAAGTAACTCTTTTTAGAATTGCAATATTCTTTATGACTAAGAAAAATTTACGAGTATTTGATTACTCAATGCTTGTATAATTGTTTAACCTCCTGTCCCCAAGGGGTGGCACAGTGGTCGAAGACTTGGGTTTTGAAGGTGTGCTCTCCTCAAGGTATCAAGTTCGAAACCTACTTGTGACATGAATTTGTAAACACCTCTCCTATTTTTATTCCTTTGATGTCTAGCTTAGTCTGGGTGTGGTTATCTTGGATATAGTGGAGCAAAGCTTCGATTTTCTGGTTTCCACAAAAAATTAATTGTTTAACCTACTGAACGCTAACATTGTTTCAGATTCTATCCCGTCCAACAAATCAATGATCTTGCAAATTCTTATAACGGTTAAAGCCATGCCATTGTATTCCATCCTTCCGACGTTGTCCGAATATGTGGTTGAACATGATTGGACGAAATGCTATCCGAGGATACTTGATGTTGGATGGCTTTCATATAGCTTCCACGTAATTATTTATCTTACATTTGTCGAGTTTTCTATTTATTGGATGCATCGGGCGCTGCATGATGTAAAACCTCTTTACAACTATCTTCATGCTAAACATCATATGTACAACAAGAAAGTCACTCTCTCTCCCTTTGCTGGTATGTTCTTAACCTACTTTCTTAATTTTTGCATCCATTTTCTATTCATGTCAGTGAAACTTCTTTGAAAGGAATGTATGTCATGTAGCATTCTTGTTTGATTTCCTTAAGATGTGTTAAACACAACTAAATGAAAAAAATTAAAAAAAAAGAAATAACCATATTTACATAAGGAATACGCATAACTCAGCATTAAGTTGCTGTTGTTAGCTGTTGGGAACAGGAGGTATTAAAAGTAAAGGTGCCAGAACACTTTTGTTTCCTTAAAACCATCTGAACTTGTAAAGCATGTGAATTGAAGAAAAATATTGGCCAAACATGGACAGTGAAGGGTGGCTGCGTGCCACTTGTTTTCGGAGGACATTTGAAGTGGAATGAACTTAACGTTGATCCTGTTTTCATCTCTTATTTTGGCATACTGTACATGTTCTGAAACTTGTTCTTTTTACTGACCAAACAGAGGAGGTTTAGTTTAGTGACTAATCCTACTATGTATGTCTGTAAAACGGTTGTCCATTTTTTACGCAATTCGTATGCGTTGCTTCATTTTGACAAACTTCAGGATCTGCTCATCTTCTGTATGAGCTGATCAGAGAAATATAGTCGTTGTTCTCTTAGGAAAATTATTGTGCTTTGCTATTTAAATGTGATAATAGAAAACACCCTGATCTACTTCATGATGTTAGTTTGTATAATTAAATTTATTTCAACCTATTAGTTCTTTTAAGTTGATTGGTTGTTTAACATAATTCAATATGATATCAAAGCAAAATGTCTTGAATTCGAATCTTCAATTAAAACTTTTGGGTTGATTGGTGATTTAAGTTAAACCGTTATCTATCAAATACCATAATTTCATCTTTGATTCTCCTGAACTCAGACTAAATGAGCTCTCTATTCTCTACCATTGTTAGAAGATCGACGTATAAATTGGTGTCTTTGTATGGCAGGACTAGCATTTCATCCAGTCGATGGAATATTGCAAGCAATACCCCATATGTTAGCTCTATTTCTCATTCCAACCCATTTTAGAACTCATATTGTTCTGCTATTCTTCGAGGTGGTATGGACGACGAACATTCATGATGGTATTCATGCACAATTGTGGCCAGTTATGGGTGCTGGCTACCACACAATTCATCATACAAGATACCGCTACAACTATGGTCATTACTCCATATTGATGGATTGGATGTTCGGGACGCTTCTTGACCCGGTCGATACAGAAGTCAAGTGTTCGTGATCGGCTGCTTTGACGCTGTCATTAGCGTTTGTTGATTTTTTGTGTTCAATGTAAATCAAGTTGGTTAATTATGAGGTAATGTTGGTGAAGCAAATTCATACCATCAACATTCATGCTCAGGGTTGAGGGATCCACCACAAGGCATGTGTGCTTCTGCTTCTGCTGCTATTATTAGTAAGTAAAACTTGTGGAGCCATTGGCTGTGTATCTTTGTATATCACAATTTTAATGAAAATTTTTGGTGCAACTAAATAGCTAATCATCATCATGGTTGGGGAATGAAATTACGATTTGCCCATCTCCCATTTTCTGGAATCAGAAAAGGAAAAGTCAGTTGTATTACTGTCAAAACACTCACAATTCCACTATTTGCCTTTCTCTGAGTTTTTTTTAAAGGAACACAAAAGCAAGCAGTAGTCTCTTACTCATATTAAAGTGGAAAGTACAAAAGAAATAAAGTTTTTTTTTTCTTTTTCTAGGATATATACATAAAATTAGGACATTTTGCTTTCAAAGGGAGTGTTTGTTTGACCTATTAACCACTAATACAAATAAGCTTTGACAACTCGATAACACATTTAAATGAGCTTTATAATTATGTTAAATTATTACTCATTTTTAATTATTCATTTCTAATCGCTAAAAATAATTACTTATTGTTAATCACATTCAAACGACATATTGTCTACCTTTCTACAAAAACTATCATTAAAATGAGTTAACAATTGTGACTACTCTACAAACAATTACATCCTCTAAAATTCAAAATTTTAATCAATCAATATAATTTTTAATTTATAATCATTGAATATAATCTTTACAATTTCACACTCTAGTACCTTCTATGAAATGAACTATTTATTTGCTTTTAGCCCATCATAACCTATTTTCAAGTCTAAATCTTTTTCCAACTTCTCTTCAACATCTTATCAAACTTTACATTAAATTTCATCTAAAATATACATTTCTCATAAACAAAAATTTCAATTTTTTTTTCAACCTCTCATCTCTAAAATACCAATCTCCAAACAAATATTTCATACATCCAAATTACTCCATTTCTTCTCTATCCTCTCATCAAACTCAAAAGAAAACATAGTATTTTGTTTGGTAAGATATTAAACTAAATGAGATGAGGGTTTCTATTAACTATGATATTTTCTTCTTTTTGCATCTTGCTTTAAAAAAAGCAATAAGCATAGGCAAAAACAGTCGAGACCTCCCACCTTTCAATAATAAAAAAGTATTTATTATTTACTTTGATTACAACAAAACAGCAAGTGGTGCATGAAATTCTGACATTGAAAAAGATGGTGTGGCTCCACATCCAAAAACAACTACCAAACGAAATGCTTAAAGTTAGCTACAGAGATTTGAATAGCTCCTCATCATAAATCAACGTTTCAGCCTTCAACAAACCCATAAGTAATTGAAATGTATTCTGGATCTTCAGAAATATTATTGTGCGAAAAAAACACTACACTGTAGTTTTGCAGAAGGAAATTCATCTAAGCAATAATTAATCAGCAAGAACTACAGAGGTTTTGCTCTTATCATGTTGCTGTTTGTACAAAACAAATATAAATGTAAAGTTCCCCCGTCTGTAAAAATACATAAAATAAAACATAGAAGAATCACACACAATTGGTACATTTCTTGTAGAACGATTACCAAACGAGACCCAGTTGATATTAGTGCATAAGCTTATTTTGATATGAATTTCAATGTATTCGATTACCAAACGAGACCCTTTCTTTTCCTAAACCTATCGACACGATCAGTGCTCATTCGAGATTTCTCAGGCTTGTTTACTTTTTTTGACTTCTCAAGCCGACTATCTAAACTGTTCCGGGAAACTTCAGGAAGATTAGCAGCCAATTCGAATGTATCTGAAGGACCAATTTCGGACGGTTTGTTCTGACTGTCAATTTCTAGTTTAGCTTTCTCGGAACCATTTGTTGATGCTTTTGATTTCCCAAGTGACTGTACAAATTTCTTTAAATGTTTAATGAACTCAGGGTAGAGCTCAAGATTGCAATGGCCACCTCCACTTAGCCATAGAGGTTCATACTTTTGCTTGCAAAGAACCCAGAGCTGCTTTCCATGGGACCAGTCAACAACTTCATCAGCTGTCCCCTGCAAAACAAACACATTAGGTAAGCAGTCTATTTTTCTCTGCCTATTATTTGAAACCATCAAGCCAGTGACCATTGCAGTGGATCTAAGGAGATACAATTATGGGGTGGTTAGCAAAATTATTTGATAAGATATTGCACAATAAAAAGAAAAATAAAGGCTGTATATGAAAGCTATGTGCAACCCTGTTGACACTCCCTTCTCCCCACGATCATCTAATAATCTTCAATGGTTTGCTTGCATCCCCTGATAAAAAGTTCATTTATGTGAAGATATGAAATACGATAACTCTAGTTTCTAAACCTATTTCATGTACAAATTGAATAGAAGTCTAATGTGTCAGAACATTTTATTAACTATCTATAAAGCTAAGATGTACGGACAGTGACACGAGATATCGACACGACACTAATAAAAAGACACAAGTTTTTAAAAATGTAGGACATGAATACGTCAATGACATGCTATTTCTTATTAGTATTATGATATTAAAAGAACGACCCAAAATATTTTAGTATTTTACTATGAAAAATAATTAAATAAAGATGTAAATTGAATTTAACTTAAATTGTAAGTTATGAGGCCATTAAAATCCAATAACGAACAAAATCTCATAATTCTTTAATGCCTACTAAAAATCCACAAAACTAAATTTATAAGCCCAACGCTTAATAATCTCACAATATTTAGTTTTACCTCTTCTTTCTATTCTTCTTCTCTTTTTCTTTCCTTTTCCATTTTTGTCCATCGATATTTTGATGGACGCCGTCGCCGACTGGCTCCACCAACATTACTTTGTTCTCGTGTCATCAATCCCTTGAAAGGATTAGGTCATAATTTGTGCGTACATGAAGTGTCCAAAATTAAAAATAATAAAAATAAATGAGGACACAAATACTTTTTCAAAAATCAAGGTATTTGTGTTTCCTAGTCCTTCAGTGCCCGAGCCAACTTACATGCACCTACACTATTCTGAAGATACAAATCTCTTGACCCAACAATATTTGTTTAGCAAAGAAACCCGTTGGAAATTAATTCCTAGGTAGGGCCACCAGATTGAACCCGTAACCAATTGATTTAAACATAATAAATAAACCTAAATAGTATAGAAAAAAGAAATTAATGTTTTTGTATGTACTTTATCCTTTGTAGCATATTTTTGGGACTTATCTACTTCTTCATGGCAGCTTGAATTTAGGAGATTCCTCAAACAAGATGAAGCCCCTACCTTTGAAGCCCTTCTTGCCTTATTAGCTTCAAAATCCCATAATTTCTTGCAAGATAACATCCTTTGGTCCTTAGAACCATCAGGCATTTTTTTAGTAAAATTGGCCACTGCTTACTTGGGTTGTAATAAACAGATCGATAAAGATATTTATAAGGTCATTTGGAAGTCAAAAAGTCCTAGAAAAATCAATGTTTTTGTATGGACTTTGTTATTTGGCAGGCTGAATACTTCGGAAGTTCTATAGAGAACGCTTTATCAACACACTCTTCAACCATCTATTTGTCCTCTTTCTTTCTCAGCTTCTGAAACTGACAATCACATCCTCTTCTCGTGCTTATACTCCGCTTTCTGTTGGGCACGGTTGCAAGAGTTATTTTGTTTGCCTTGGGTTTTCTCAAATTGTGTAAATCAAACAACAAGTGTTGCTAGGTCCCCACTTCAACAAAAAACCAGATTTCTATGGATTAATGCAATCAAAAACTCATACGAGCTTTAGTGAGAAAGAAATCAACGGATTTTTCAGGATTCATCTCACCCATGGCTTTCAAGAAGCACTTCAGCCCATTTACAAGCCACCTTGTGGGAACATCCTCAAAATCATTTGGCGGTTACTCTATTCAGTAGCTTTTCCTAAACTGGGACGTCTTCGTTAGTCCTTTAATTAATATTTCTTGTTTTATCAGAATGTTGGGAGCTTTTCTAAACTGGGATGTCTTCATTTAGTCCTTTAATTGATCTTTCTTGTTTAATCAGAATGTTGTTTTTGTTTTCATGTTTGCTTTTCGTTTTTTCTCTTTTCTCCTTTGTTTCATTCTACTCTCTCTTTTATTTCATTAATGGAATAGTTGTTTCCCTTTCAAAAAAGTATAGAAAAAAGAAATTGGGAGTGAAAGAGTGTATATTATATATATGTGTGTGTGTATATATATGCTTATTGATTTTTTTTGTAGAAATGCTTAAGATTCAAACAAGCATTCATAATTCGAATTCGGGGTAGATACCCCGACATTCTCTAGCATCCCGCTACTTACCTTCTTTGACATCTTTTAAGTGTGAAGTTTCCCTAAGACGAATAGCAGTCAATTTATCATGTTTTTTTGTGTCATTTTATCATGTCTTGTCCTCACTCAAATACTTCTTAGAATAACTCCCATGAAGTCACCCAACTTCGAATTGTTTCAAGTTAAACATGCTTCACTAAAGAGACTTTCAATTTTAATCTTATTTCATCTGCAGCTATTCCACATAAATATGGTAAGTATAAACTGATTATGGGAATTACAAGTAACAACCCTAACCAAACGAAAATAAAATATTTACAAAATATCCCAACTTTCAACACTCCCCTCAAGGTAGATTGTATGTATTATACAAACCCAACTTGTTTTTCAATTCTTCATAGTTAGGTCTAGATAATGGTTTCATAAGAATATTTGCTAATTGATGTCTGGCAGTAGCATAGATTAGTTGAACCACTTCATTATTGACTTTCTTAGAGATAAAGTGTCGATCAATCTCAACATGCTTGGTCCTATCACGATGGACAAGATTCTTCGCAATACTAATTGCAACTTGGTTATCACAAGTCATTTGAATTGGCACAAATACTTTTTCCTTAATTCACTTAGAGCTCTGTTGATCCAAATACCTTCACATATGCCATGAGGGAGTGTCTTATATTCAACTTCAGCACAATTCCTTGCAACTAAAGGTTGTTTTTACTTCTCCAGTTAACGAGGTTGCCCGCACTCAAATGAGCAATAGCCTTAAGATGGATCTTATTTCTTTAAAATCACCTGCTCATTCTGCATCAAAATTTAATTCAACATTCCTTTTTCAATCTTTTTAAGCAGTAGTCCCTTTACGGTGGTCATCTTCAGATATTGAAGGATTTTGTATACTATGATAGGAATCAATTAATGTGGAACGTTTATTCAAACCCTAAGGCTTTCGAGAGGCCTTGGAACTCTCCTAGTTTCG
>JBBMEG010000022.1:6197391-6235369 GCA_037832605.1 Cyclanthera cordifolia
AAAAGACGATAATGCCCTTCTGCTTTCCATTCTTCACGCTTGATTGCCGGTCTTCGATCGACGAGAATAAACCCGTAGCCAGGGTCGTATCATACTACTACGTGTTCTTCATTAGGGCTATATATGAACTGACTAACAACAGAAACAACAAAACCTATACCTCGTCAAGTATGAGACAAATATACAAGGCACCCTACGAGTCTTTGACATCTTCCTCTGTCCATAGGATTGGATTCATGGTCGAGTCCAAGTTTCTTCTAAGAGTCCATAAGAGAGGTTAAATCTATTTTTTTTCTCAAAAGCAGCATATAATTTTATCTTTTATACCAAGGAACTTGTTATCTAATGGATAAGCTCAAACCATATTTCTCTAGTGTTTCTTTTGAGTTCTTGCAGGAAGCGAAGGAACTTATACAACATCTTGAACTAAAGACTCCATCTAAAGTCAACAATGCCGACTCCTTTATTTTAAGGAAATGAGCAAAATTTGCTTCAAAGTTTATCCTTGGAAGCAAGCGTAATCAAATAGGGGAATAAGTATCTTGATTAAAGGACAAATTTTTTTAAAGAAAAGGGAATAATATGAATCCAACAACTGATTCATTATATGCACATGAAGAAGCTATTACAAGAAGCAAGACAAAGAAGATTCAAGAGGCCTTATAATTACATGGCAGAACTTTTTAATATAGTAAAAATTTTGGGACCTTTTAATTTAAAACCTTGTCAAACGTGCTCATACTTTCTAAGGGCTTTCCAGAAGAGTTTGTTGGTTGTATTTAAAGTATATCTACCTTTTGTTAAGCATTTAACCTCTCAATTAATGTGTAATTAATTTTTGGCTTTCTATGTCTTATTTTCCACAAACTGCAGTGTTAATTGATATAATTAGATTTACCTCAACCTACTAGCTTAAGCTTTTAGGTTGATTTGTGATTTGGTCTTGTGTTTAAACACTTTCCATGCCATTTTCCTCCCTATTTAAAATTAATTCCACTTGTAAGACATTTCTAAAATTTCAAGTCCACAAGTGTGAAGGAGTGTGTTAGTTGATATAATTAGATTTATCCCAACCTACTAGCTTAAGCTTTTAGGTTGATTGTTGATTTACATAGTTCAACCAATAGCATGCTCGACAATTTGACCTTGAAAAGGTCTTGAAAACTTGTAGTACATCATTTTGGATTAGATTATTGAATATCAAACTTGTGTTTTCTTGACCTCGATTTGGTGTCTTTTTTTTTTATCTTGCTTTAGATTTGAAGTAAATCAATTCATTAGATTAGTCTTTATCAAACTAATTCTGGAGTGAATTATCTTAGGATCTAAGAGTGTCCACCATAGGTTCTAAGTGTGACATAAGAGACCATTCACCATTTTAACTTAACTCTTGGTTGGAATCAATTGTTAAATTTGCTATATTTGTGAGTTTTTGCAAGAGTCCTAGAGTACCTCTAACTTTGTAAAATCAAGAATCGTTGGCGAATATCAAAGGTGCTACACCTAAATACCTTTGACCTAGAAAGGCCTCGAAGGTAAGGGATGATTGAAGTAAGACCTCACGAGAGGTGAAGAAGTTAAGAAGACGAGAACACATTCGATTGATCAAGTATGTCGCAGTGAGGACAACTTCGCACCAATAAGATTTAAGGATATGGGCGGAGAACAATAAACACCTCCTTATAGCTTCCCCATTTTGCAGGAGTCTCAACACTAGAGCTTAAAATGAAGCATCCCTTCTGTTGACAAGTAACTAGCCAGATATGAGGTATAGAACTCAATTGCATTGTATTTTTAAGAACTCGTAGTTTGGTTTGATACTGAGTCCAAATCGTGATATTGAAATTTTTGAACAATTGGAATACCTTTGACTTTTCTTTCGTGAGAAATATCCATGAGATCCAAGTATGGTCATCAATGAAGAACAATAACCAGCTGGCCCCAAATATATCTTCTTTTTTTTTATGGTCCCCATACGTCACTATGGATCAAGGAAAAAGGACTAGATGGTTGATAAGAAATACTACGATATGAATTTCGAGTATGTATGGCAAGCTGACAAATATAACTCACAAATGGACAAATCTAGATGTTGAATTACGTAAATCACCAATCAACCTAAAAGTTTAAGCTGGTAGGTTAGGATAAATTAATTATATTAACTAACACTCCTCGTCACTTGTGGGTAGGAAAACGACATGGCAGAGATTTGAACTCAGAACCTCTTACTCTGATACCATGTTGAATTAAGTAAATAACCAATCAACCTACTAATTTAAGCTGGTAGGTTAGGGTAAATTTAATTAACTAACACTAGACTTTTATTACTGAAATGATTTTGACACAATTTAGAAAGATATAAGAAACTTGTATGGCATAATCGATAGTGTAACAACATGACTTCACAACCGTAATTATTAAAAGAACAAAAAAAAAAGAAGAGAACACGGCCAGTCATCTTTCCATATTCAAAATATTGAAAAATACATGAATTTAAATAAAATTTAGTTACAAAGTTCAGATCTTGTGTCAATGATAGTAGATTGCAATCCAAATTTGGCACTTGAGAGAGAGGTTATAAATGATATGAATGGAACTTGTCCTAGTTACTCTAGACTGAGTCCCGTTGGAAACTCACACTGAAGAGTTGAATGCTTCAGTTTGATAATTCTGGAATAATGACCTATCTCCTCCTATGTGGTAGTTGTATGATGCTTCAGTGTCAATGATCTAGGGCTCTCCCTTCTTTTCTAGTTGTTAGAGCGATGAGATTTTCTTTATGAGCTACTAGGCTAGTTCCCTAAATGTGTGCCTTAAAATCTTTTGCTTGGCATCTAACTGTTTGTTGGTAAAGATAGATGATTCTAAACAGGTTGTGTGCTTCGGAGCAATGTTGGCCACATAAGCTCGACAATCACTATCATTTCGATGCTTAGGTTTCCAATCAATAGGATTTCCAAGGATTTTCCAACATATGTCTCTTACATGACCTATCTTTTTGCTATGGTCATCGGGGCTTATCTCGCTCAGTTTATTTTCTCCTTACATTATTGGATTAAAATTTCTTAAGACGGGTGCAGATGCTTCTGTGATTGTAGGAATAGATTTTGGTTTACCCAACACAACATTCTTCCTACTTTCTTCTCTTCTTAATTCTAAAAAAGCTTCACGGAGGGGAGGCAATGTCTTGGTTTCCATAATTCTTCCTCCTACCTCATCAAGACCGTGGTTAAGACCAAAGAGAAACTTGAATGTTCTTTTTTGCTCCACAATCTTCAAGTATCGAGCAGTACCATCAACACATTTTCATGTATAGACTTCAAATAAGTCTAGTTGTTGCCAATGGCGAGAGAGATAAATAAAGTAATTAGTCACAACCAAATCACTTTGGGGTAGATCATGGAGAATTGATTTGATATGAAACAATTCTGATGTATTCTCTTTGCTAGAGTAGGTTTCTTTGACTGCCTCAAAATTTGGTGAGTAATACTATATAAAAGAAATGTTTTGCCTACCTCATTTATCATATAATTAAATAGCCAAGACATGACCATGTTGTTTTCTTTTTTCCATTTTTTGAACCCCGGATCACTTCTGGTTGCACATGTTATTTAGATAAATACTCATCGTTAGGCTTATCACATATGATCATCATAACAGACTATGATCATTGAACATAATATGACCATTTAATTTGAGACCTGTGATGTATAAAGATGAAGAATCAAATCCTTCAATAGGATGATCAGTGCTTTTAGGTGAATTCATAGTAAATGGATGTAGAAAAACAAGAGAGATCGGAAAACAGTAGCACAGACTATTAGTTGACATAATTTAATCTACCCTAACTCGTAAGCTTAAGCTTTTGGGTTGATTGGTGATTTATATAATTCAACATGGTATCAGAGCAGGAGGTTTTGAGTTTGAGCCTTTGCCAAGTCGTTTCCTACCCATTTGAAATTAATTCCACTAGTAGGACATCCACAAGTGAGGGAGAGTGTTAGTTGACATAATTAAATTTACTCCAACGCATAAGCTTAAACTTCTAGGTTGATTGGTGGTTTATATAATTCAACAAGTTTGTGTTGGATAATTGAATATCTACTCTTTTGTCATGTACATCAGTGGCACGTGTGAGTATCTTCCTCCTCACACACGAAGAGTCTTCTAATTTTCCCGAACAAAATCTAATTCTAATTTGTGTGTGTGATGTAGCTTTAAATTTTGAATGAGCATATTCTTATGATGCAACTTTAAATTTGTGGGACGGTTGGAATTGCTATTGAGAAGCCACGAAAATAGCTTAAATCATTGCTGAGGAGAAATGAGGATGGATGGAATTACTATTGATTGAAAACAAAAAAGGGAAACGGATAATCAGAGACGAGAAATGATTGATCGAGTGCTTCGTGTGAGAGTCAAACCAGGCAGAAATCCCCCATAGGAGTTGTTGGTTGATATAATTAAATTTACCTCAATCCATTAACTTAAACTTTTGAGTTGATTGGTGATTTAACATAATTCAACATGAGTCGTTGCTGTCTAGAGCAATTGCCTGAGATGTAGTGTGACCTGATCGGAAAGCGAAGCTGATAGGTTTAATTCTTTGATGTGTCAAAGTCAGAGGGGGAACGCTTTATGGTTACGAACCGAAACAGCTTCCACATCATTCAGAGATGGAACTTGTGATGAACAGTAACAGCCAAAGATGATCGACGACTGTGAGAGACTTTCAATGATGACTAGCAGTGGTGGCTAGGGTACAGTCAATATTGTGAGTATTAAACTGATTTTGAGAATTACAAGTAACAACTCTAACCAACTAGATTATATATAGATCTACCCTAAAACAGAAATAACATATTTACAAAATATCCTACAAATATTCTAACTTTAAACAAAACTTTGAAGTTTCTACCATTAAACAACCAAAAAGAAGAGTGCACCTAAGTAGTAACTATCGATTCTTTTAGGCTTTTTTATCCATCACTTGTGTATCCTCAAGATCCCTATCAATCAAATATTGTCACAATTCATTCAAATACCCCTCATAAACCTGGGTATCACATAGTCACTAGCTTTCGCCTCGGTTTATCTTTGAGTCACGTCTTACTTTGAGAGGTACCGATCTAATAACACTAATATCACCACAGGCCCAAGACTCAAACAAGGATTCAAAATAAGGATTCAGGCTCTCTCTATGCTGCCTTCCCTATGTGTCCCTCTCAAGCTACCAACTTTCCTTGATTGTTTCTAAGAGTGAAGACAGCCCTCATACACCAACACGAGCCTTTTCTCTATGTTACGTCATATTCACAACTTCCTAGAAAAACTCTCCAAAGGTCTAGCCTAGAACTGTTCTAAGTTAAGCATGCTTAACTTTGGAATTCCTAACAATTGAGTCACTCAAAAGGCAACAACTGCTTGTTAATAGTGATAGTAACTAAAAATGTTTTTAATACTTGCTTATTCATGACATGCAAATTCTTAGGATCCTTCTCATATCAACTCGGTATTCATTCATGTACACGCCTCAACTCTCGAACATTATATGTATATTTCTATAAAATTAAACTTTTATAAATGATTCTTTTAGGGGTTCGTGTCATAGGGCTTTAGAAAATAATGTGCCATTGCATCTATGTCGTGTTTTGTTCATGTCTTAACTCATAGGTTTGTTTCTAGGTTTTCATGGTGTGAGGAACTACTATTCCAATAGAAATGGACGATGATGAATACTACACATTCAATTTATATGATTCTTCCTGATCTTGCATACAAATCACTAATCTCAAAGTGGATGTCGTTACACTAAATTATGCATCGGGTTAACCTTTATAATCATGCACATCTCTTAGGTTTATCATATATGAAACAGAGAGGAAGGAGATAGCTTAATAATAAAAAGAGAACAGTTCACTTACATGTATGATTAAAACAGGACAGTTCACCAAACCAATTTTGTCGATGTTCTGAAAAAGGAAACAGAGCAATAAGATGCCATCTTATGAATTAAACAAGTACTAACAAATTTGTATAACATACCTTATAGATATCAAGCCAATAAGTCCGTTTGACAGGGTACAATACCCTCAGTCCAGATAAGATTGGGCTATGTAAAACTACACCTCTCAAGTTCGATAATCGTGAAGCAAGATCAAGTGTAGGGCCGCTACCAACAGATTGACCATATAATATTAGTTGTTCATCATTTACCCCATACTTATCCTTGAGGCATTTATATGCAGCATCAATGTCTGCATACGTGTTATATTCACTTGGCTGTTTCAAAAGAATATTTGATACGATGTTACTAAGGATTATTGAAGGGAAAAACTCAGGAGTCTGTCAAAAGGCACCCCTCATTAATAACCCAAGCTAAAGCAAATTTATATGCAGCAGTCGTCAATATAGCTCTAGTACAATGGAAAAGAAGCACCATTGACATGCAATGCTACAAGTAGTTACAATTGTGTTTCATTAGCAAAATATTTTCAAAGATATCATTTGGTAAATATTATGATGTTCAAGCAACTAACAACAATTCACATGGCTGAATACATTCGCAACATTAACAAATAGTGAAATGATGTACCTATAAGTTCAAACGAAAAAAAAAAGTTCATTGATACAAAGTTCAAACTAAAGTTCATGTTGCAAATTGCAATCATCTACTTCGGTCTATTTCTCAATTTTTGACAGTATAATTTCCTTCGTTTCTGGAAAACATTTTGTTAATTTTTGTAACTCTCTTTCACTTCTCTATAACTCTCTTCCATTTCTTTGGCACTTTGCCTCCATTCAAATTTAAAGGAATTAAAGTTGTACACAAAACTTCCCCGTCTCCTTACTTGCATCTAAACATCATTGCTAGAACCAATCAACTCTGATACTGATTATTAGGTTTCTTGACATAAAAATACAAGGATGCGACAAGATAGCTAAATAATTTGAGGTACTTGGGCCCTCTTTAATGTACTCGAGCCCTAGAATATACTCACTAAATATAAGTATATCCTCTCCCTTTCTCACTCTTTCTATTATAATCAAATGCCCTAACTCTCTAATTATTGGCTAATATATCCCTTATAACAATTCTATCGGATTTCAAGGAGGTTATTCTCTATTCTTGTTTTCTTCATAACAGGAAGGTTCTTCAACAACCTATGACATCAGTCACCCTCTAAGGAGCAATTAGAGGAGCATTTATTGGAAGAGGGCACCACAATATGGCTATTAGAAGCATTGCAAGAGTACTAGTTATTAGATGCAAGAATATTTTTGAATCCACAAGCAATGATTATAAAGAAGCAACCCCAATGTGATAGCCTTGTTAAATACTTTATCTTCTATGAGGCATGTGTTATCATAATAAAATCATTAATCACATATGAGATTGACAACACGACGAAAGGACAGATTCAAGTGTTGTGGGACTTATGACTCTCACATGCGACAAAAATATTGTTTCAAAAGTGCAAGGCACAATGCAAGTAGACACTCTACTTGATCGCCTCAAGGCGACAAAAACGCGAGGCTTGAGTGAAGCATGGTGCAACAAATAAATGCATAATTTAATACTATAAATAAAACATAAAAAGAGTTCCAAAAAAATATTTTCAAAAGCATAAAATTTCAAATCCTTACCGAATAATAAAAATAAAAAACACATTAAAGTATGAACAAAAACAATAACAAATTTTAAATATCAAAAAACCCATAAAACTTAAAGCTACCGTCTTTTAAAATGTTTTCTAATTTATAAAAATATTCAATATTTTTCTAAAAAGTTAAATGCTTAAAAAAATCACATGGATGCTTTAAAAACAAAAAGTTAGCACAAACGAAAGTGTGTACCGAAAAACTTAAAAAGATAAAAAATGTATTTTAAAATATTAAATTTTTTTAAAGAAACATTAACTACATGGTCATCAATATTTTCAAATAACAAAAAGTTGTATGGTCATTTCAAATGTAAACGAAACTCCACTACCTATAGTAACTAGCAAACAATACAAAGCAAGCAACATTTAAACATAAACAAAATAACAAAAGTTTAATTCAACTCTTTTTAATCCTTCCCCCTCTATTCTCTCTTTTCCTTCCTAATTCATTCGACCAATTTTTGGTCTATTTATGAATCAAACTGGTTCAAAAAGCACGGTTCAGGTTTTATTTAAGGGTAACTTTATCCTTGTTGTTCTACAATATGTGCTTCATGAGGTGATGGAGTATTGTTGATGTTTCCTTATGCGAATGTTGGTTGATCGCAAACACTTGATGCGTGCGGTGCAAACTATGTGAAATTTAAAAGTTTTGCCTCCGTTTCTGATGGCATTTGGTTTTTGTTTTTTGTGTGTGATCATTGGTAGCTGCTCCTCGACAACGTTGCACACTGAATGTCGAACACGAGTCTTAGATAGTGTGCGAGAAACTGTGTGACGCCACTAAATTGATAGACCCTATCTACTCTCAGCTAAAGAAGCGTGCCATCTTCAATAGCTTTGGTGACTCACCCTATCTATTGTTGTTGATTGCAATAGACCACAAGTCTTCTTCACACACTCTACCATCTGTGGCAACATGAGTAACGAGATGAGTTATTTTCTCCCCCTCTATCCAACTTTGACGGAGTTTCCTAGACATAAGAGTACCTCTTTCAAATGTGTAGCTAATTCATTAGATAATCCTTTCAAAGTGCAAGCCCCACATTTTAGTACTTCAAGTTAGATACTCTACTTCTTGTGAGTTTCGTATTCGTATTTACCGTATTATCTCATTGTAAAAAGGGCTTGGAATGCTATCAATGAAACAACGCTTGTAAAAAAAAAAGAAAATACAAACTAATCATTTAGTTGATGGATACTTGGAACCTCCAACTCTTGAGAATAACCTCTCGAGCCCTTAAAAACCTCACTATGGGTTGAGTCAACATAACTTCCGCACTTCTGGTTGTATTTTTTATGTCTTAAGACTTCTATTAAAAATTTGTGTAAAAAAAATCTTTGAATTCAGTTTATACCTTTTATATTTTTATGTTTTCATTGAGATCTTAAATACTGATGTTTAGTATTAATGTCGAATAATATTGAATCACGAATCAACCAGCTTAAGCTAATACGTTGGAGCAAATTTAATTATATCAATCAATTACTTGTGAGCTTGAAAATTTGAAAATACCCAAAATCAATATTATAGAATAATACATATTCCTTTCAGCTGTTCCTATTTTCAGTTACTTTGTTATGCATTTTTCCTTTTGTCCCCTTTGGAGTTTGTACTCATGAATTTGCCTCTTTATGAAAAGTTTGTAGCTTCTTTGAAAAAAAGTAAAATACGTAAGTTCTTCATTGAAGTTCGGGTGATGTCTTAATCTCCTTCCCCCTCCTTTTCTGAAATTTGTTTTTTCTAATAAGCAATAACAAGCATAAACTAAGACGTGTGGATGACACATGAAAAGTATAGATCTTAAGACATGATAAAGAGCATAGGTCAAGATTGAATGAAAAGTTTGCGATATGTTTTTATAACAAAAAAAATAGCATATGTATATTGACATTAATCTTCAAATTAGTTAAAACAGGTAAATTTGATTATATATATAGACGGATATATTGATATGCCTAAAACACGTAAAATTTGAAAATGAAATGTACTTGTTGCAGAGCAATTAGCAGCATGGACCTCTCCTCAATTATTTTACGTCATCGACACCTCACATTAATATTACCGATAAGGTTAATTTTTAGGTCTACTCACAATAAGACAAGGGTTGGGCCAGATAGTAATGGTGTACACCAATTCTGAAAATCTTCCTTTACTGAATAATGACTCAAAAAAAGTACAAAAGATGCCACAACTGTTTACAGCTTAAAAAAAGTATTCACCAGGTAACCTTTAAATAACAAAGACACAAAGTAACTACCAAAACAAGCAAATCTCATCATTAATAAAACTAACCATTAGTTTACTACCTCCAAACAAAATTATATAGTATGCCCTTAGATCATCAAATGGGCATATGATTAAACAGTAAATTTATCATTACCTTTTGAGGGTTGACATGTCTTAGTGTATCCACATGTCTAATCTGTCCATGTGTCCAAAAATGTGGAATTGTTTTTTTCCATGTATATGAAGCGTGTTCAAATGTGCTTATGCCTTGCAGGAACACTTGTTCAAAAGAGTGTCCATGCTTTATAGATAACAATTAAAAGGAAAAAATATTCTTTTGACCCCTTAGTTTCCACTTCCCGTAATAGGTTGATTTGGTCCCTAAGTTTTCCTAACTACCCTTAGAAGGTGTTTGAAAGTCGAACTGTAGAGTGATTATTTTGAGTGATTATAAATGAGGAGTTATTTTGAATGATTAGAAATTTAAGTTTTAGCAATACATTGTTAGGATGTGCTTATTTGTAAAGGGGTTGTAGTTAATAGCTTGTTTGAATGAAGGTTTTTGTAGGGGAATTGCAAACAATAGCTTGTTTGGATGTGATTATAAATGAGTGATTATTTTGACTGGGGTAAGAAATGAGTGGTTATAAATGAATGATTAAAATTGAGTGGTAAGAAATGAATGATTATTTTAGGAGGTTAAAAATGAGTGAGGAAAACTAAATAATTAGAAATGAGTGATTACAATAACTCGTTTGGATGTCATTGTTTGAAAAAGAGTTGTAAAATCTCATTTGTAATAGCTCGTTAATAATGTCAAATAAACACCCCCTTAAGTTTTGAGAAATAAGTTTAAAGGTCCTTCCTAAATCGGTTACGTCCAATGACAATGCTAACTAAATAAAAGAATGACTTTATAATGATCATGGGCTGACCTCGCAAGTAAGAGGGACTTGAAGAACCGAAAGGTTATGAGTTCAATCCATGTTGACTAGCTACCTAAAAATTAATTTCCAATTAGTTTCTTGACAACCAAATATTGTAGAGTCTAGCGGTTTGTTCTGTGAGAACAACCGACGTATGTTGCTTGCCCGTACACTCACTAATGCAAAAAAAAAAAAAATTAATCTCTCCTCCCTCCTTCCTCTCAACCCTCCCTATTGACATTCTTTCCCCAAATACCAAGCATCATCCCTTTTGATGTCTTCTACAACCCCTCCCGAAGAAAAGATGTCTATTTTTCCCCCACAGGATCGAGGACCCTCCCCTCACGGAGCAGAGAAACGGGGGAGTGAGTGGCGATACAAAAATTATCCCCAAGCTAAATAGGGATGGGGGCGGGAAATGTATTCTCCATCCTCATTTCCTCGTTCCCTCCACATGTATATTTTCTATTATTTATTTTATTTTCTAAAAACATTTTGTTTTGAGAATATTTATTTAAATTAATATTTTCCTTACATTATTAGCTATCTTAACGAAAATTAATAAATATTTATCAGGAAAAGTTAACTATTTGAAATATTAGCTAAAAGTTATTGAATTAAGATTAAAAAAGATGGAAAAATAAGATTAAGAAAGAAATATTTAAACAAGGAATAATTGCCCCAAGGAACCCGATACTCGTGAATTTTCCACGGGAAATCCCGAAAAATAACGAGTGATAAGAGCCAATATCTATATTGATATCAAAAGGATAAAGAAACTACATGATAATAAACCAAGTTTTGATAGGAACTTGGAACCTCCCCTATCTAGAGAACAACTCTCTTGAGCCCAAATGATTCTACTCAATAATTGGATAACAAATCACAACCTAGAAAATTTAACGAGGAATTTGATAAGATCCAATATCTATATTGCTATCAAAAGGATAAAGAAACTACATGATAATAAAAAAAGTTTTGATAGGAACTTGGAACCTCCCCTGTCTAGAGAACAACTCTCTTAAGCCCAAATGATTCTACTTAATAATTGGATAACAAATCACAACCTACCCCTTCTTATTTATAACAAAATAACTCAACTAACTCCATAGCAAAGTGTTCATATGCCCCCTTATTATTCATAATTCCCCAAGGCCCAAATCTAATATTACCCACCCCTAAAACAAATCTTGTCCTCAAGATGTGGTAACACACACAGCTAAAATAGAAAACAAAGAATTAGAATTTTTTAATAACTAAAAGAAACCATACCGAGAAAAAAACAAAAGCTTGCACCAAACAAAAACAGTAATATAAGCCCACAACCAGCAAAATCCTTCAAAAGCCCACACGTGCATTGATATCAAAGCCCACACCTCTATCCCTATTCTTAAAAAAGCCCAAATCCTACTCTTTGGTCCAATTCTTTACACCTAGCATTTCCCTAGACGACATTTGTTGCATTCCATCATTCCTCTTAGCAAATCTTTTCTTTTTTTAAATAAATTGCACGCTGGTTAGGTTCATCTAATTCTCTTTCACACAACTTTCGTTTTGTCTCTCTCAACCCTTCATCTTCATGACCCTTCTTCCGTTTTGTTCCTTATTCAACAAATGATAGGCAAGTGTGGTAAGCCTTTGCTTCTTTTTTTTTTATTATATCAGATTCAAATCTTCTTCCTCTACAAGATTTTTTTTCTCTATCAGGTCTTCCACCCATTCTAAGCATCGGCATCTTTGCCAATTTGCCTCTTCTCACCATGGCCGAATACGACAACCGTATTCGCTCTCCAGGCCCATCTTTCTGGCCAAACTTTGTTGCAGATAAAGTTGAGTTCAATGGAGTTTCGAATCACTTGTCAAACGACTTCTACATTTTAGGCGTTTCCGATACAATTGGCCGAAAACTGTTTGACAGGTGATTCGAAACCCAATCTTCGTTTATTAATTGTTTGCCTAACCGACGTCCGTTGTAATTCACTTAATATTATATGCTTTTAGCAAAGTATATTTAGTATTTTATACTAAATTTACATATTTAGTTAAAAAAAATCAATGTATTCTCAACGTATCCGTGTCCTAGTTTTTTTAGAAAATGGCGTATTGTATTGTCCTGTCGTGTCGGTATCCGTGTCCATGTTATATAGCTTAGAACCTCCCCTCTCTAGTCTCAAAAGAATACTTCTCTTGAGCGGCGAGCCCAAATGATTCTACTCAATAATTGGCTAACAATCACTACCTACCCTTTCTTATTTATAACCAAATAACTTAACTAACTTCCTAGCAAATGGCTCATATACCCACATATCATTCATAATTTCTCTAAGGCTCAAAGCTATCAAAATTTTAAGGAGATGGGCATTAAATGGTGGTAGGGATGGGATGGTAAAGCCATCTGCGTCTCCGTTCTGCCCCGTGGACATCTGTAGTTCAAAGTCACTGTTAGACCCCTAAGAAGGATAGTTTTGGGATATTAACATAATATATGTAAGGGTACAATGGTAATTAGTATACTTATGGGTTTTTGTATAAATAGAGGTTTAGGGTTATTGTAGAGAGGAGGAAAATACTTTGTAACATTGTCTTGTAGAAGACTTTGGTGGGAGAGAGTAGCCCTCTCGAAAGGCTATTGGGAGAGACTTAGCCCTCTCGAAAGGGTAAGGGATCGGTATTGTAAACATATTAACATAATATAGTGTTCTTGTTGTATTCGATTCTTCGTGTTGTATTCATCTTTTCTTGAATTAGTCCTCTTGAGATTGTTAAGATTAGCAGAGTCTTAACAGCTACCTATCTCTCCCTCCAATGTCCATCACTATCATAACCACCTTTTTTTTCTACCTCGACTCCCCTAATAAGTGAAATATGAGCAAACTCCGAGGACTAAAATGTGAGTACATGAAAGAATCTTCACAAGAAGAAAAAAGACAAACTAGAAAACAAAAGCCAAAGGAAAACCAGCACGGAAAACCCTTAAACCCTTCCTCAAACAAACTTGAGAATCACTGCACATTTGTGGTTTTGACCAGTAAGTTATTGGATTCTTATTTATCCTAATGAACATGATACTTGATAGGATTGGCCTTAAAAGGATTTTAAGACTATACACAATTAGTTGGGAGTTGGTTAGAGTATAGTGGCTATAAGAGAGAATTGAAAGGGAAAAATGCAAGCAATAATTGAGCGGAGTCATTTTGACTACAGAGGCTATTCTAGAAAATAGGAAGTTTTAGTGCCTATTAAATACTTGGTTAGTTTGTAATTCATTTATCTTTTATATTCTCGTATTTCAAAGGTTTGTTATCAAAGTCCGTTGATTCTGAACATGGATAGAGAAGGGATGGAAAGTTTGATGGCTATACTCGATTCGGTCCACCCCACAATGATGGAAGTCACGAAGAAAGAAGAGAGAGCCTCTAAAATTATGTCAAATTGCAATGCCTAACAGATGTAGACATTGAACTGAGAGTTGAAAAAAAGGGATAGAAAAATTTAAGGAAATGAGGGAGGAATTCGAAGAAGGAAAAAAAAAGTTATACAGAGTAGAAATCAAACTGACATGAAAGAAAAAAAATGAAAGAAAAAAAATGAAACTTTGAGGAAGAAGTAGAAAAGATGAAAGAGAGCTACCAAGTTCTTTTGAAGAATTTGGTAAAGAAGAAAAAATAGAAGACGGTAAAACAGATACACTCGGAAATCTTTTTTTTTTTTTACAAAAATAAATGAGAAATGGGCTTAAAAGGAGATGAAGCCAAAAAAGAAACTTATCAAATCCCTATAAATAAGTGTCAATGCCAGCAATGGTAGGAGATAAAGAGTTAGCACAGATGTCGTCACAAGCTACAAAGGAAAAGGAAGACACAAATTCAGAAAAGCACTAAAAAATGGATAGCCAACAACATTGCCACAAGAAAAGGTTACCAATACGAGAAGCTTCTACATGGCCGCCAATCATTTATTGTGAAGAAGTCATAGTCGAGGAAGAATGTGCACCATGCACATCAGAGGTTGAGAAAGAAGGTTTGTCATGCACATCAGATGCATCATAGAAGTCGGAGGAGAGACGGGAGTATCGTTTTTCTGGGTTTCTGAAAAAAATAAAAAATGGAAGCGAAACAACACGCAGGAATGGGTGGAAGAAAAAAAACCCTAATAAATGGGTTTCCTAGACGTTAATTATTGTGAGTTAATAAATTGGATGTCGAAGTAGGCTAATATGTCCACCAAGCACACAAACTGACCCCCTAATGTACGTGAGCACCAAAAACTTGCAAATGAATATACATATATGTTAACCACAATTATACCAAGGACTAAATCCATTCCTAACTATATTCATTGAAGGGAACATTCAAAGTAATTAGACATTTAGACAAGCCATACTCAACAAATTTACAAACAAAAAAAAGAAAGGAAAGGTGTGCTACCTTTCCAGTTGATTGTCCATAGCCAGAATAATCGTACCTGCATAAAATACAAAGTAAAGGTTCATGAACCAATTCAGCAATTAGATGCAGTTTAACTCAAGAAATTTTTGGTACATTGGAAGTAAGAGTTTCAGCAGTTACAAATGGTAAAGGGTTGTTGGTCATCGAGTTCATGTGTATTTTAATTAGCAGAGATGTTTACAAGATAAAATTACTACCTAATCGTAGCATTATTTTAATATAAGAGGGAGCGTTTGTTGGAACTTTTGTGCAGCTATTATAAATAAGCTTTATAATCACTCTTTAAAAATCTCATCCAAACAAGCTATTACTACAATTTATCCTTCAAAACCACTCAAAATAACCTCATTTTTAATCACTCAAAATAATGAGTCCTACAATTATTCATCCAAACACCTCAAGAGGATATTAACCTCAATTAGAAATCAAGACATAACTCCCCTCGCTCCCTTTCTCTCCCACTCACCGAGCACTGTAAAGGGAATGATATTGAAAACTTTCCACACTCAACTAACCAATCAGAATTCATAAAATTGCAAAGAGTTCTCATCCAAATACTCCAATTGTAGCTTCAGTAACTTCCGAGTGAAATTTACAAATATGTTCGTTCAGAGCATTCATTCCATATAATTTAAACTGAAGTCGAAGGTCGCATTGAGACAACCATATATCAAGACAATCCATGCTGGCTTTGTAAGAGAACCGTTTCGTTTTAATTTAAAAACTGGAGCTGAAGTCCTAAGCAATCCCCACCATAAATGAACTATGCAACTTCCAAATTAAGAAAGGGAGGGAAATTTCTCAACAAAGCAACGAAATAATTACTAAATTAAGCAACACCCACATAAGATAAAACAGAAATTAGCAGGGTAAATGCCTCAGGCACTTCTTTATTCAACAAAGAAGCATGACAAAAGGAAAAGGGAAAATTACCCCATTAGATTAACACGAAGTCGAGCGCTCAATTCAACGAAAAGCTCAAACATCTGACCCAAATCAGCAGCATTCCCATGGGAATAAAGCAGAGTAGCAGAAGCCTTAGGGTGTTTAACATGAACAGCGACAATATCATTCCCTCGACGAGTCCGAAGACGAAGAACGTCGACATCGTCGCGTCTCGGAATCTCAGGAATGCAAAGACGGGAACCTTGCGATCCATCGCCGATTACAGTGTAGGACGGCGGAGTGGGCGGGAAGAAGGCGAATTTAGCGGCGATTGATGAAGTGACTCCCCCCATTTTGCTCTTCTTTTCATCAGAGGCCTGGGAATCATAAAGGAGACGCCAGTCGTTTATAATTCCGAGGAGAAATGAAAACCCCAAGACAGATCTTAAGGTTTAGCTTTGAAAATTCATGGAAAGAGGGAAGAAAAGTAACAGTGGAGCCAAAGTGAACAGCGAAGAGAGAAAGGAGATGGATGAAAAGTAAGAGGGGAAAAGAAGATGGGGGCGGCGCGTGGATGGAGGGGTGGCGCGTGGAGATTAAGAAAGGATGGGTTTAGAAAGTTTGTCAAATGACAAAGCTGTCGAGTTTTTTTTTTTTTTTTTTTTTTTTTTTAATTTCGAAGTTGGTTAAAGGAGAAAGAAAGGACGACAAGAAAGAGAGAGGATTACGTTGTACATCGCATCGGTTTTAAGATTCACGGTATCTCGTTATCTTAACAGAATGAGTATGGGTCCCACCTGCCCTCCATTATTTTACCTTTGCACATCCACTTTGTTTTGTAAATATTCCGCAATATAATGTATATGTTTTTTTTTTTTTTTTTTTTTGTACATATTGGAGAGGAGAAGCATAAATCTTACATAAAAGATGTTATAAAAAGACTCGAACTACGAATCGAGTAGATGTTAATGCATTGTTAGTGTCAGTTGAGTTATACTCGTTTTTTCATGTATATGCCTTTCTGAATATTGGAATATCTAATTTCAAAGTGATTAAAATGATGGATGGTGTTATCCTGAGTGATCAAAAATTTGAGTTATAATATTACTTTGTTTGGATGTGTTTATTTAGTAAGGGAGTTGCATGAATAGTTAGAAATAAAAAGTTATTTTGAAGGTTAAAATAAGTGATTGAAAGTGAGTAATTATTTTTTATTGGTTAGAAATAAGTTATTATTTTGAGTTATTACAATAACTTGTTTAAAGAAGAGTTGTAAAAATTCATTTGTAATAACTCGTTAATTACCACAAACAAACACCACAAATATATAGTTATTTCAAAAATAAAAATTATATATGTTAGTGATAATTTTAAAAAACTAAGATAAATGTACTAAATAGAAAAATTTCTAAAAGACTCACAAATGAAAAAAAAAAAAAGTTCTAACTATAATGAAATTATATATTTCAATCAATAAAATATTGATTGAAAGTCGTATGTGACATTAGTCGAAAGCAATCATTGCTATTAATTGAAGAAAATTGTAGAATCGAAGACAATAGATGAATCGAAGACAATCAATGATACTTGGTATGGATATAATTTTACATAATAAAATTTAAGTCCAACAAATCACACATTGCCTAAAAGAGACTAGTCCACGGGAAGCTCACGAATATCTGAATGGGACAACCTGGTCATAAGTCCTTTGATGTGTAAGGCGTGACAGTGTTTGTATGTCATGTTTTGCAATGGTTGTAAACGACCTAAACCTAGTTGTTCACGCGGAGATATGTGAATGAGGGTTCATATGCAAAAAGAGTTTTTGCATAAGACAAAACCAGAAGTTTTGTGATCGGTCTAGTAGTTTCGTTATAGACTCACATCAATTACTTCACTAAGGATGATCGTATGTCAATCTGATCTTAATCCTGAGTGTGTTTGTGAACTCATATTTTATGAAAGCGTCATTTGATGGCAATGAGTGAGACCAACAAAACAACGTTGGGTCAATAAGTCTCTCACATTGAGGATTGTCGTAGTCAGTGACTAGAAATGCAACGTCACAAAAAGAAATTCGCGTCTTCCTAATATTGATAAAGATGTAGAATAATTCCCTTAAGAACTAATTTCGGGGCTTGAAGAAATGATACACATCTCTCTTTGGCCCGAAATGACACTAGTTATAGTGAGACTATAAACAACTTGTTCATTAGAGGAATCAGTGGCACTTAAGAAGAAAAATATAATCACATGGGTAAAAGAGATTTCTTGTCCCAATTATTAATTACGAACAAGCTCGTGAAGAATCACGTGGTAGATGACCGATTATATCAGTGGACATAATTTGTCCTATAATGCGAAAGAGTTCAACATGTGTCTTTAGTAGAATAAGCTGGTGTAACGAATATGGAATGGATCTTGGATCGTTGTAACTTTTAACCTAAAGTCACCAGTCCCTAGACTAGCTCATACTTTCTAGCACATTATTTTTTAGAGAGAGAATTAAAAATTTCAAATTCACTGATTAAGTATGTTGGTCATAATTAATAAGAGCATAATTTTTTTTGTTTAACTTGGTTATTAATATATTTGATATATTAATTTAGTATTTATTTGATAAATATTAATGATGAGTAATTAATGTTGGATAAATTAATTATAAATAATTATTAGATAATATTTAGTAAGAGAAAATTAATTAATATGTTGGACATATTAATCGCATAAATAATTATTGGATAACTATTTATTGAGAATATTAATTAATTTATTGTGTAAATTAATTATAGAAATAATTATTGGATAATTATTAATGAAATGAAGAATAATTAATTTATTGAATAAATTAATTGCCTAAATAATTATTTATTAAGAAATAATTAATTAATATGTTAGACATATTAATTGTATTAATAATAATTGGAAAATTATTAAAGAGAGAATTAATCAATATATTTGATATATTAATTGAATTAATATTTTAATGGATAAATATTAATTGGGTTGTTTATATCCATAGCCATGTGGGGAATAACTTTTATATTCCTGCCAAAAAATCAATTTAATTGCAAGCATATTCAAATCGGCTTCTTTTAGTATTTAAAAAAACATAAAAGTATATTAGTAGTAACTATCATTCACAAATACCTCCAACCTTCCATGTCACCATCGACCGCGATCTTCAACGTCACCACCGTCGAACTTTACCTCGCTCTTCACCGTCGTTGTCGAACTCGTCGTTGACCGTCGCCGAACGTGTGTCGTTCACCGCCGTCGCCGAACGTGTGTCGTTCACCGCCGTCGCCGAACGTGTGTCGTTCATCGTCGTTGCCGCGGAACGCGCTCGTCACCGTCGCCGCCCAACGTGCTCTTCACCGCCGCCGCCCAACTCGACCTTCATAGCTGGCGCCGACGAGGAATGGTAACCTCTGCAACTCAAACATGCCATTTGGAAGTTCAAAGTTGCAGGAAAAACTTGATGACGACCATGTTTAATAAGAAAGGAAACCCTAAATTGAAGGTGGTTTTATTTACAAAAATGTCATTAATGATGTATTATTTAGGTATTATATGATCATTAAGGTATTATATATGTATTTGTATAATATTGTGTTTATTAATCCACTAATTAGTATTATATTATACTATAATAATATATTAGAAACGTCGAAAAATTTAATTATCACAGATCTCAGGTGTATTACTAATATATTATAACGTTTACAATCTAATCTAAATTGTATGTCTATTGTGTTATTATGTATAATCATCTAGGTAATATACAACCTATGTAATACAGTATTAACTATCAGTATTATAAAAGTAACAAAAAGGTATTATATAATAGTATTACATACGTATTGGTATTATCAATGTATTTTTTTATCTTCTACCTCTTAGAAACTTATGGTTTTAGGGTTTTTTGTAGCCGTCATCATCATAATCTGTGAGAAATTTTAGGAGCAAATCAAGGAGATTGAGCTTTCCGACGACCGGCGGTGGTGATAGAGCTTCCCGACGACCGTGACGACGAAGATTCCGATGGTTGGGGCCATCTTCTCCCGCGGTTCGCGGCCATCTTCCCCGGCAGTTCGCGGCTTTTTCGATGGTTCGAGGCCATCTTCTTCGGCGTTCACGGCCATCTTCTCGTTTACGTTCGCGGTCATCTTCTCCGGCCGTTCGCGACCTTCTTCTTCGGTCGATCGCAACAATCTTCTACTGTTGTGGCGGTCATCTTCTCCGATTTGTGTGTTGGGGAAGAAAAAAAAAATTAGGGTTTGAGGTTGAAGAAAGGGCATTTAGGAATTATTAAAAAGTATAAACCGTTGCAATTAAAAATAATTTGAGATGAATATGTAATAATTATAATCAAACTGAATATCCATTTTTAGTGAAAATATATCGAGAATATTTTTTGATAATATTAAAAGATATTATTCTTGGTGTTCAAATGAATTTATACCAAACAATGAAACGATTCGATAGAGAATAATATCTTAATATTAAAAGATATTTAGAGAAATATCTAATAATATTTAGCTAATGAATATTTTCAATATCTTTTCATTAAAAAATTTGTCTAATTAATATTTATCTAATAAATATTTTAATTCAATTAATATATCTAATATATTAATTAATCTTCTTTTTAATAATTATAAAATAAATATTAATATAATTAATATATTAAACATATTAATTAACTCTTTCTTAATAAATAATTATCCAATAATTATTTACACAATTAATTTGTTCAATAAATTAATCATTCATCATTTAACAAATAATAAACCAATTACTATTTATACAACTAGTTTATCCAATACATTAATTATTTCTCTTAATAAAAAATTATCCAATAATTATTTGTGCAATTAATTTATCCAATAAATTAATCAATCCTCTCAATGAATAATTATTCAATAATTATTTATGCAATTGATATGTCCAAAATATTAATTAATTTTCTCTAACTAAATAATTATCCAGTAATTATTTAAATAATTTATCTGATAAATTAATTATTCCTTACTAATATTTATCCAATAAATATTACATTAATATATTCGATATATTAATATAAGTTTAATAGATTAAACTTAAGTTCTTATTAATTATGTCTAACATAATTAATCTATGAATTTGAACTCTTCAAATTCACTCTTTTATAAAAGTGTGCCAGCAAGTATGCGTTAGCTTGGAGACCGGTGTATCTATAGGTAGAAAGCTACGACGATCGGGATCCAATACCTATTCATTAATAACAGACTTATTCTACTAAAGGTCTATGCTAAACTCGTTCGCATTATAGGACAAACACGAATATAATTAGTCATTTGTCATATGATCCTTCATAAGCTTATTCGTAATTCACAACTATGACAAGAAATTCTTTCTACCCTAGTGATTACATCTTTCTCCTTAAGCACCACTGATTACTCTAATGAACAAGACGAATGTCTTCTCGGGCCAATGAGAGGCGGGATCCATTTGTTCAAGGTTTAGAATCAATTCTTAAAGTAACAACTCTACATCTTTCTCAAAGTTAGGGAAGACATGAATTTCTTCTTGTGACGTTACTTTTCCAGCCAATGACTAAGGTAATCCCTAACGTTAGAGACTTATTGACCGAACACTATTTAGCTAGTTGACCGAACGCTATTTAGCTAGTTTGACCCATACACATCAAAGGACACATTCATAAAGTAGGAGTTCATAACCCACTTAGGATTAAGATCACATCGACATATAATCATCCATAGCGAAATAGTGGATGCGAGACTATAACAAATACTAGCTCGATCATAAAACTTTTGGTCCTGTCTTATAAAAAAATCTCATTTTTGCATAGGCACCCCACTCATATGTATGTACATGAACAACCAGGATCAGGTCGTTTGCAACTCTTGCAAAACGGGTCGCACCAACAGTGTCACCAAGACTTAGGCACCCTTGCCTTAGTCCACATATTGTAGACGTTTTAGGTTATTAACTTGGAACTAGATCCACTTGTTTGTCCAACTGGTTGATCAAGTGTACATCCAAATAATCATGGAGATATCACCATTAATCCAATTAATGCGATAAGGTTAAATAACGTTGGAATATTAAATGTGCAATTAATAAAAATAATAACATTTATTAATAACCAAAATATAACATTACATGTCTAACATAAAATGTTTGTTCTTAATATACAAAATATTAGGCCTTTAGGGCACAACCCTAACAATCTTCCACTTGCATTAAAGCCCTAGTAAGACTACCTCATACTTAGCAAAAAAAAAAAAAAAAAAAAAAAAAAATTTAAGGCTAGTAGCCATGGTTTCTCAAATTATTCCTCTACTTAACCATTGCTTTAATTTTAAGATTGTTCTGTTTGCATAGGTGTGCTGCTTTGATCGAGTATGTCATTCTAAGAACTGTGAAAGTAATTCATAATTATTTTTGTTACTTAGGTGTGTCGCTTTGCTCCAATGTGCTATCCTATAAACTATGAAAAGTGAACAAAGTTGAGTATGAACGCTAGCTTGGGTGGGGATGCCCAAATCATTACAAATTCACAAGGGTACGTATTTGAGCTACCAAAAGTGTGCACGAGAAGAGAATGTAATAAGCAACTTCTTTGGTTAAACTTAATTGAAAGTAAGTGTTAAGAAAATATGATTAAAGTCGAAAGCATTTAATTAGTCGGCATACTAAGGTTATTATTCTTATTTGGAATAGGTGAATAAAAGAGACAAATGATAGTCACAAGAATTACCAATGACTAAAAGATAAAAGCCAAGGTTAAGAATTTTTAGTTTATGATGAAAATTTTGAATATAAGCTATGATGCTGAGATATTGTGAGAAACATTAAACTAACAAAATTTATGGATGCTAACAATTAAGTTCTATAAGTAAACATTGATCGAGAGAAGCAATAGTTTAAGTTTGAGGGTGTGTTATTTAACCTTATTTTTATAAGATTTCAGGCTTTTCAATCATCAATAGAGATTAAATGTGTAGGAATTATATGGATTTAATTAAAAAACAGACTAAGTACACCACTTTTTTCATTTCATGCAGAATAGATTGAAGTATGCTCAAAATACATCTTATTTGCATAATTTTTTTTGATGTTTCACGCGTTTTATTGCTAAAAGTTCAAAGATATTGTGAGCATTAAGTTTGGTGCAGGAATTCACATGTAGAAAGCATTTCCTATGCTAGGACATTTCCAATGATGGTTGCATTCTACCTTGAGTATATATAATAAAATATCTGGAAAACAAAATCTCATGTTCAGATCACAAGAGATGATGAACAACCAAGATCAGATATTCACTGTCCAAGAAACTACTATAGCAATGATGGGGCGAGAGTGATGCTATTAATATGATATGTATATAATTGTAATGGCAGTTCTCATTAGCTAAGTTCTAAACATCACTACACAGATGATAACGCAAATGTACTCTGTCAATTGTTATCAAGTAACAAATTCTAAGTCATCTCTACATGAACTGTTTATTTAAATAATTTTATATTATGGATTGAGTATCACAAAATAATAACATAAAAGTGGGTTTAATAATTCGATATGTTTAGAATGCGAAAACATGCCCAATGCGACAAACATTTCCTATATGCAAGAAACACCTTTATGACAAACTCAATCCACATCAATGCACGTGTAAATTAACAACTCTATAAAGTAACAAAGTCAACTTGTAATAAGAATACAAGAACATTAATTAGGATAGATTTGTGGTAAGAAGAATAATTCATGCTACACGTCAATGCCTTCTCTCGAAGTACATCTACAACAACTCAAACTTCCGCTTAAAGTTAACTGTATTAAAGATGTGGCCCGCATGCACTAGTGGAATTATTATTCCCAACCTCTCCCTGAACATATAAAGCCTTATATTAACCTAATGGACAATAGTAAGTGGTCTCTAATTATCCTTCTCTCCCGAGATTGAAAAAAAAAAACAAGAGGTGGATGGTCGGTCGATCCTTGCTAGTTAATATGCTTACTTTGTAAATGATTACATCTTCTTTGCCCTTGGTTAATTGATTTGATTCCTTATTAACTAACTTAAGTTGCTGCTACTTAATACATAACAATGCATGCAACAATCAGAATGCGAATGACATTGTCCATCCACGTGATAACAGAACAACACCTTCTCGATAGATAATTAAAACATGCATTCTAATAACTAAACCATAAATAAATGAACAATAATAAATGAAATATAACAGAGATAAAAATAAATATAATTGCATTAAAAATAAAATGTTCGACAAAGTAATAAACAAAATAACAAAGCATAAAATTAGACAAAGGAAAAGTCATAATGAAAAGTGAAACGGAAGAATTCCTTGCTTCTACTATCACCAAAAGCAATGTTGAGGACTTTCTAGCTGCGACCTTGAAGCTAAATTTCTTGTCAAGATAGTTGATCTCAATACCCTCCGCATTCACAATGCCCCGGGTAATGAAATCTCTCTTCATTTTTTATCTTGGAAATTCAATTTAAGACAATTGACTCTCAATCTGACTTCAAACTTCGATATTGAATCTGTCGGTAGAAGGTCCCTTTTATAGGACAAAAAAGTCCTTGATTTTTCGCCCGTTACATCATTTCTACATTTATAGCATGCTATTTTGGGACACCTTGACTTGTTGCCATAAACTTTTACTTGGGTAAGCAACAACATATCTTGGTAGTTCATTCTCCCTTGAATCAACAAGTGAGATATTCTTGTATGTTCCATATATTTTATTCTGATCCAAGTTGAATGTGGCCAACATTAGAAATGCATAGTCTTTGTCAATGCCTTCAACATCTGTACTCCTGCACCAACTTGAGAAATGCGGCCAACATTGGGAATTCTCTGACTTGGCCAATGCCTTCTATACCTATTTTCCTGTGTTTACATGAATTCTCACAACATTGATGAGAACAACAAAATCCGAGAAACATTAAAAAACTATGCAATAGAGGTGCAATTTCAACATATTTCGTATTTACAATGCTTGAAGTGATTATTTAGCCTAATTTCCATATAAACTGTACAATTCTTATATTTTTAGCTTTTATAAATCATTAAAGAGCATGAAATCTAATAAAAATAAACCTAAATAACTCTCAAAATGGAAAGTTATCATGCAATTAGTTAAAATTGTCCAAAACTAGCTAGCAAAAATCAAGTTAGTGCGTGGTGGGCGCATTTCAAAGGAAATTGGTAGGGATAGACTTATGCTATAAAATGAGCTGAATTTATAAATTATTAAATAAAACAATAATTTTCTAATTTAAATTTGAGATTTTAAAACATGATTAATATTTATTATTTTTTTAAAAAATAGATTTTCAAATTCTAAAAAGTTAGCATTGAAAATTTGAAATATAATTAATATCTATTATTTCCTATTATATATTTTAATCTCCACCATTCAATATGTTTTTACCCAATCCAATTGACAGTTAAAGCAAAACTTTTATCCTTTACTCCATATATAAATCTCACGTTCCGCACTAAAAATTACACAACAGATCTTTGAGATTTTCAATCCTAAAAAACTCAAAGCCCCTTATTGTTGCTCTCTAAAGTTCTTCAAATTTGTTTTTCCATCTTATCATTGAGAGAACGATTGTGTAATGAGGATTGGTTAGTGAGAGAGAAAATTATTTATCCACTATATTGAGAGAGTGTTAATGTATTTTTAACCAAAATTTCAACCATTGTGTTTACTCTTGAACTCGTAAAAAGAGTGGTATGACAGTTGAACACTAGTCGGTAAAAATAGTCAAGAAAAATTTAAAATCCCAAGAGGTGCATGGACAATGGAGTAGGTCGAGTTTGACCGAATCACTTACAAAATTATTATGCCGTGTTCTCTAATTCTTCTCTTTATTTTATTACTTATAGTATTTATGCTCAAATTGATTCTTGATTATTATTATGTTAGATAAAATTTGGTTCACATAATTTTAATCTATCTTGTTTGTTGTTTTAGTTATCACGCTTTTTAATTGATTGAAACAAATTTGATATTTGGTTTTCTTGAGCATATTGAAAAAATATTTTAAAAACCTTATTCACCCCTTCTAGGGTTGTCATACCGATCCAATACCTATTTAATTGTAGTCTTATTAGAGACCAGATTAGGATGCATGACAGGCTTGAGATATTCCATATAGAACTAGTCCACACTGTCCTCCCATTGAGTCCTATTTGACGTGTGTCTCGTTAAAGGCCTATTTATGGTGTGTGTGGTCATGATGCTTTACAAAGAGCTAGCTTATCATCGTCATCCCATTGGGCACTTTTTGTTGTTGTCTTATAAGAGACCCGCTTATGGTGAGTCTATTGACACCATCGTCCCATAAAGGATAATGATTTATAGCACGTGCTGGTGTTTTAAGTCTGGTGGAGGCACAAGTTTCAGATACACGATACATAACAGATATAGAGTTTTTAGACCATAATGTAGGGATGCATTTCCCATGGCTCTTGAGGCGATATACCCGAACAACACGATGTAAAGAGGGTCGACCGACCTTATCGCTCTAGCTGCTGAGATAGATCTGGAGAACATTCTATTGTGTGGGCCAGGGAGATATCTTATAGCGAGGCGTGTGAATCAACGTCTTCTAGTGAAAGTGTGCAGTATGACAACAACTAGGTAGCTTTGTTCACCAAATTTTCACCAAGTATACTCCAGAAGGTGTTTTGGTCTTTAACATAGGCTTTTAATAGCTCTGCACGGTATAGGTCAAGCACATGGTCATCCAACCTGAATCCTAGAAGTTTGGGTCTATGTACTCCTTGATTGAGTTATTTTTTTAGTATGTTGTTTTACTTATTATGTTGATATCTATTTTGACTATTTTCATATTTGATGCTGAGTTGGGAGTCTTTATTAAGTTTTCACAAACTCACCTTTTTCCTTAGTGGATTGTCACAAGTATAAGAGGTATGTACTGAAATGGATGATCGAGCTGAATTGACCATGAACACTACTGCATCTATTAAACTTTTATATTGATTTTGTTCCTTTTACATGACTATTTAAGGCATGTGTTGATTATGCTATTTAGAGATTGTTTTAAACTATTTGAATCTCACTCAAGTACCCTCGACATGTTTTTAGAGCTTTTGAACTTAATTGCAATTTATTTCATTTATTATAGTATTTTGATTTTTATGAATATGCCTACGTAATCTGTGTCAAATTCATATGGTAAAGGCCTAGATTTAGACTCATAGTTTGGGTCGAGTTTTTACAAATCTTTTGTCATTTATTTGTCATACTCTGTAACTTAGAAGTAATACACATGCTTAAACCTCGTTTTAGCATAATCACAATTATCAAAGTTAATTACTGAACAAGACTCTCAGTCATTCCAAAATAAACATAAATCCAATAAAGAATAATTGTTAAAAAATAATGCAATAAACTACGCTTATGTTCCAAAGTATAACCTTTTGCAATTTCAAATGAAATAAATAACTGATAAAATTCCCAAGTACAATAAAATGAAAAATAAATTAATCCTCATTGATCTTCAATTTGAGTATCTCCCCGAGTCAGTTTTGCATTCTCAATATCTTCTCATTTAAAAGCTCTAGAAGATCACATGACATACCTACAACATTTGAATGTCAATATTAATTCCTAGTTACGTGACCACCATAGATTGAATCCATCACCTTTTAAACACTCTGAGACCTTCTTAACCACTAGGCCACTCGACCACTCTATGATGGTTACTCATATAACTATTATATTGGTTGGATTGATTTTAATGTGAATTTCCAATTTTTTTATACTAAAAACCTAATCAATTTATTTGAGCTTGCACAAAATGATTTATGATTATCGACCATTTCAACCCCATATCACGTTCCCAAGTATAGGTGCTTTGTAAACCATCATCTTAAGTACCTCAATCCTTTGACATTACTTTTCTAAGGCAAGATTCCCTTCTGTTTTATTAACTAAAAGAATCTTAAGTGATAACAATTAATCCTATAAATTCTACCCACTTTTATGAATTACTAGACTTTATCTCTTTTACAATTATTTTAAAAAATTCTATTCATTTTTAAAACAGATTTAAATGAATATTGTGAGTTCTATTTTGAAAAACTTATTTTTCAAATAGTTCGTACATTCAACCTAATCAATAAATAAACAATTATCTATTTGTGAGATCTATAATGTACAACACTCCTAACTATGGAATCTAATTCCTAAAATATATAATGTATATTTTACCCATATTTAAGACGCATGAATCTTTTTAATCTATAGTGAGATTTTAAATGTATATGGCATGCATCCAATACATCATATAAATTATATAATCTAAAATATATATCACATGCAATTTAAATCACAAGTATAAAATAAAAAGAAATTGACCGACATATAAATTATCCAATACCCTTTTGAATTATGGAGTAAATTTAATTATAACAACTAAAACATATCTTGGCCTACCAGATCTTCATCTTGATCTTCTTTAGAAGTGGTTTGGGCAAATAATATTAATGAATTACCTTCTCAAATATTTTTCAAAAATATTTTTGGATCAAATTCAAAAAATTCAAGAGATTCCAATTATCTACCAATATCTTCCAAAGATATTATGAAATCCAGATTTCTTTGAATTAAATCTCAAGTTATAAATTTATCATTTTAATATCTTTCAAAGATATTTGATAAAAATCTTGAGAATTTATTGGTTGATATAATAAAAATAGGGCTATAACAATTATATTAATTATACTTTGAATATATAAATTATACTGAAAATTAAAATCCCAAATATAGTACAAATATAATTTATAGCAACAAGAAACCATGGTGACTAAGTGGAGAAAGGAATTACAGAACCCTACATGGTCATGGATTGAATCTAGGAATTACAGAACCCTACATGGTCATGGATTGAATCTTAGTAGTACTTTGATCTTTTCCAATCTTCTAAGCTATGATTTTTTTGCAACATAACTAATAATAATAAACTAGTGTACCTAGAGAAAAAGTGAATTCCTTCTTGTGACGTTGTGTTCCTAGCCACACAGTATCACAGGTGTCTCGAACATGTTCTCCATGGAACATCTCGCCTTAACACGCATTAACATAAACTCATGCATAACATATTCCAGCATAACATAAAATATCACAAGTAAGGTTCACGCTATCACAAATATCAATCATGAATACAAGTAAACAATTCACACATCACACACTTATACATGTTCACTAAACCACATACCACGAACAAGGGTAAAAGGTTCCTTACCTCTTAAAGCTACAATGATACGAACTCAACCACTAATTCATTGCATATACCCAAAGAACCTACGACAAGAATCGAGGCAATTAGACACAATTATCTTTCCCTTTCCCACAAATGAACATGATTACTGACTCTGACCATTAGACATAATTATGACCATTTAATTCATGACCCGTGATACAAGAAGATGACAAAGTATCGTATCCTCCAAATGATTGATCAAAAATTCTTGGTGGAGACAATAATGGAGTATAAGGCAACTTCTTAAAATAATATGCAAATTAGGTACGGCATAAAGAAAACTTTTAGTATATAAGCCTTGGACAGATAATAACTAGAGAAAAAGCAAGTTGGATAGATTTACACCCCAAGTGGTGGACCAATTTTTACTATAAACCAATTAATGAACCACTGGGTTGGTTTCTAAAAAGCTAACGGACTGATTTTCACTATAAACCAAACAGTCCTTAGAAGAGGAATGTCGCTGGTCAATTGAAGTCGTTGGACTGGATTTGTTTTTATATCTTCTGCTATTATACTACCAACTCGGATTTCTTATTCAACACATAAATACATAGACTAATAACAAACAAGATTTTCTCTAAGGGTGTTTGGATGAATAATTGTGGAGTATTATTTTAAGTGATTAGAAATGAGAAGTTATTTTGAGCGATTTTAAAGAAAAAAACATAGTAATAACTTGTTTGTATGAGATGTTTAAAAAGTGATTATAAAAACTCGTTTCTAATAACTTCATAACAGAGTTAAACAAATAGCCCTTAGATTCTTAACTAACTAACTTGACTTCGAAGCAAATAATGAAATAAATTACCAAACATACCTAACTTTCTACAGATTCAGAAGCAGCCTTTCCATTTTCTAGTTCTCAGAACTGTTGCTGCTAGTATTGATGCCGTTATGTTGTTTAGTCTGATATCTTCATCTGTTTAAAAGTAAAGGTGAGCATAAAGAAAGAGTGAAGGAAAGAAGCCCTACCTAATTTTTTCTTTGGAAATTTGTTGTAGTTAAGTTTTAACTTAGTTAAATTTATTAACTTATCGGTTTCAAATCTACTAGATTGAAGTCTTATCATTTTTACTTAATGGAAAAGCATTAATTTTGTGGCTATCAATTGACTTTTACTGTATTTGAATTTTTTTTCTAAGATTTTGACCTTTGCAAAAATTTGCAAATTGGGATTAATCCCCTTTTTTCTTTGCTACGACTAAGAGAAGTCTTTCTATTACAAATTTAAAATACAGGGACTAAATAAGAAACTACTTGCCTGAGAGTTCATAAGGTTTACTTTCTAAACTCTAGTATGAAACGGTTTAACAATTTGAAAAATCTCTACAAAGTTAAGTGTCGAAATTATGTAACGGCTTAATCTTTGTAGTTTATAACAACATTCAATTCCTTCTATTCATCAATCTACCCATGTAAAAAAAAGTTATTAGACCGTGTTGTTTTTTCATGACAGGGACTAAAATTCAAGAACTAAGATCCGTTTGATAACCATTCGTTTTTTGGTTTTTGAAATTTAAGCTTAAAGTATCACTCCAACACATAATTTTAATGACTTTGATATTTACATCTTACTCCTGTTTTTAAAAACTAAATCAAAATTCGAAAGTAAAAAGAAATAGCTTCCAAATATTTGTTTTAATTTATGCAATTTGGCTAGGAATCACATACTAAATTAAGCGGAGATGAAACATATGTTGAGAATTTGAGTAAATATAAGCTTAAATTTCAAAAAATCAAAAACGAAAAATCAAATAGTTATTGAATGTGGCCTAAATCATTAGATATTAAAGTTTAAAAATTAAAGTGTTACCTAAGATCCCGTTTGACAAGCATTTGGTTTTTAGTTTTTAGTTTTTGAAATTTAAGCTTGTATTTACTCAAATTCTCTAGTATGTTTCAATTTCTCTCAAATAAATATGTAAATCCTAACCAAATTCCATAAACAAAAACAACTATTTGAAAGTTACTTTTTTAGGCCCGTTTGATAACCATTTAATTTTTTGTTTTTTGTTTTTAACAGTAGCTTGTATTTAGACAAATTCTCTACATAAAAGTTTCATCCTTTCTTAAGTATGTGAATTCTAACCAAATTCCATAAACCAAAACAAGTATTTGAAAGCTGTTTTTTTAGCTTTCAATTTTAATTTGGTTTTTAAAACACAAGTAACAAATAGATATCAAAGTAATGAAATCATATGTTAGAATAATAGTTATAGGCTTATTTCAAAAATAAAAAACAAAAAACAAAGGCCTCGTTTGATAACCATTTGACTTTTTTTTTTTTTAATTTAAGCTGTGGTATTTACTTGTCTGCATAAGGTTTCATTCTCTTTTAAGAATGTGGATTCTAACCAAAAAAGTATTTGAAAGCTATATTTTTTAACTTTCAAATTTTTGTTTGATTTTTAAAAACACAAGTAAAATGGAAATATCACTGTAATGAAAACTATATATATATATATATATATATATATAGTAGTAGTAGTTATAAGCTTAAATTTCAAAAACAAAAAACAAAAAAATTAAGGCTCCATTGACCATTTTGTTTTTGGTTTTTTGTTTTTTAAATTTAAGTCTACAATACTACTGCAACACATAATTTTCATGACTTTGATGTCTACATCTTACTTGTGTTTAAAAACAATACCAAAATTTACAAGCTAAAAAAAAGAGCTTCCAAATACTTGTTTTGGTTTATGAAATTTGGTTAGGATTCATATACTTACTTAAAGAGAAGACGAGGCATATGTAGAGAACTAAGGTAAATATAGGCTTAAATTTTAAAACAAAAAACAAAAAACAAAAATGGTTATCAAACGGGGTCTAAATGTTTATCAAACGGACCTTCACTTTCAAATTTTGGTTTCGTTTCTAAAAACACAAGTAAAATGAAGGTATCGAAGTAATGAAAATTTTGGTTTCGTTTCTAAAAACACAAGTAAAGTGAAGGCATCAAAGCAATGAAAACTATGCAGAAGAGTAATAATTGTAGGCTTAAATTTGAAAAACAAAAAACAAAAAGTCAAATAATTATCAAACAGGCCTAAATTATTACTTTGATGAAAACTGAAAGACAGAAAGAGTTCTTTTTGTTACAACCTAACGAGATTCACTGTTCAAATTACTCTAGCTTAGTTGGTTGTTCTCTTCTTTCTATGCTCTGTCATTCCTCATTCATCACTTGAAAGAGTTAGGTGGTTTCTTAGCATAAAAATTTATCCTCACCTAATTTCTTCTTAATCTAGGGAGTTGACTTTTGTCAATCATTTCAATTTCATTTAGGACACTTTTTGTTTCTCGTATATATAAGGGAGCTCTCAGTTAGTTCAAGGTAATAACAAGGAAACTATCATTCAATGATCTCTTGAATTCTTACTCTCTTTCCCATCTATTGGTTTCCACTGTAATATCCACTTTTTAACCCATTTACTACTGTCAACTATACAAAAAAGATTGTAAAAATAAATAACCATAGGAAAAAAATAGTACAACTTAGCAGTCTTCAAATGATCTATATCACAGAGAAATATAATATAATTCAGCTTAAGCAAAGACTGCAAGAAAAATAATAAACTGCAAGATGAAGGAAAAGCAGAGTTTCTAACCTATTTATCTGTCACTGTTCGGAATATGGTGAAATCTGAGACGATGTATTCCTTAAAAGCCGCACATGATCAGACCCTAAATCAACCATTTCTGCTTTACAAGCAGCCGGTTCTTCATTCTCTATTTCTCTCAGAACTTCCAGCACTTCGTCCATCGAAGGCCTTAGATCCCGTGCCTGCTGAAGACATCGAAAAGCCAACTCTGCTACTAATGTAATCATAGACCTCACTGCATAATCTCGCTCAAACCCGAGATCTGGATCTACTAAATCATACAAGGCCTGTTTTTGAATTCTATCAACTGCCATATTCGACAAGTTGATGTCATTTCTGTTCCTATTGATGTCAACTGCTTGCAATGATGATATCAGTTCGACCAGAACAACTCCAAAGCTATACACGTCGCTCTTTTCGGTTAGTTGGTAGCACTGATAATACTCAGGATCAATGTAGCCTGGTGTTCCTTGTGGAGCAGTTGAAACATGAGTAACATCAACAGGGAATAACCGTGACAAGCCAAAATCAGCCACTTGTACTTTGAAGTTGTGATCTAGGAGAATATTATTTGTTTTGACATCACGATGAATGATGTCTTTGCGATGGAGGTAAGCCAGTGCAGTAGCAGTCTCTACCGCAATCTTCAGTCTAACAGACCAATTGAGCAAACCAGAATTTGCTCTATTTCCATGCAGATGGTCAGCCACTGTTCCATTAGGAATGTATTCATATACTAAGAGTAGTTCTCGGCTATGTCTCGATGTGCATCCGTAAAGCTTCACGAGGTTTGGATGCTGTAATCGTGATAGAATCTCGACTTCATTCATGAACTGCTCAACACGTTTGTAATTGTTTTCGTACAGACGCTTTACCGCTACTATCCGTCCATCCTTGAGTGTTCCTGATAGACAAACAAAAAATATTTGAAGTATAAAATGCTGCACAACATTCAATCTCAAAGCTCTTAGAAATGACAAATTATTCACTGAATGACGGCCTCTTAATATCTGCCAAATTTAAGCTTACAAATATTTCTACTCCTTCATAACCATTGGAAATAAATATCAAGTACATTTACCATTTACCCTTTCACTCCCTACTACCAACGACCGCAACTATCAATGCCATATTTTTATATCAGTGGCTATCTGGACAAGCTTATGTATAGCTGCACACTTTCACTATTGTCACGGGACATATCATCCGATCCTACAACATTTGGAAATCAAAGAAATTTATAAGAAATAATTCTTAGGTAGGCGATGACCATAGATTGAATCATCATCTCTTAGTTACTTAAGGCTCTCTTGACCACTAGATCACATTATGATGGTTATCACTTATCAATGCCATTATGGCCTCACCGAATAATTTCTTCCTAGAGAGAAATTATAAACTACTAATTTGATTGCTATATTTTAGTTTATGTCCATTTTAGTCCATGTACTTTCAAAATGTTAATTTTGGTCCTAGTTTTAAAAAGTGATCATTTTGGTCCCTTTTAAACAAAAAACCGAAAGTAGGGAGAGACACATATAGTTTTTAAACCCAATACAAATTCATGTCCTTACCAGAGTAAACAGTACCATAACCTCCATCCCCAAGCTCCCTTGAAGAGTCAAAATTATGAGTTGCTTCCTCAAGTTCAACATAGGTAAAGACTTGAGCTCCAAAGTAGGAGCTCCTATTCCCGAGATCGGACATTGAATAAGGATAGGAAGGAATGCTATTAGAGAGAACCGTTGTCGGAGTTAGAACGCCTGCATTTGAAAGAGGTGAAGGAAGATCTTTGCTTTTCAACTTCAGGACATGCTTCTTTTTTCCTTGTGTAATATAGAAGACACAACATCCTAGGAATAGGCATACTACAGTTGCCCCTCCAACAGAAAGACCTGGAGATAAAAACAAAGACAACATTTCACTTTCTATTCTCAACAATTTAAGCGATGTAAAATCAAGATAAATATATCTAACAAGTTGTTCATACCTATTATTAGAAGCGTTTTCTTAGAGTCATCATTCCCACCTATGGCATGAGATCAAAACTTATCAGTTGAAACTTATACTTACGTTGGCATAAAGCTATAATTGAGGCCATATAAAACATAACATAGGAATTTATGAATGCAATGGTCAAAAGTGTCATAAGTATTTAAGAGGTATTGAATTAAATTCATGATAAGCACATATCTAGGAATTAATTTCCTTTAAGTTTCTTTGACATCCTAAAGTTAGTAAGTTTAGACGATAACAATAATTGAAGTGAGTGTAAGTTGACTCAAACACTCACAAATATTAAAAAAAAATATAAAACATAACATAAAATCTTATTGATACAAAGATAGCAGAAACCACAAGACCATGTGTTCAGTCCCAATAAGAGGCCAATGGAAATTGAACCATCTAGAAGTAGCAAAGTTATACACCAACTGAAGAGGTGTTATGAAATCGAAACAACAATCAAGAAAAATAGAGTGAAAGTGTTAGCCGCGTCTACGTGCAGAGGAGAGAACAATTTTATCGGAGAGAACGAATACAAGAATGTCGATCAAAGAAGGGCTAGGATTTTAAGAAGACTCTCATAAAATCCTATTACAACAAACAACTCAATTATATAAAGTCTAAATATGAAAACATAAACACAATTATAATTTTTTGTACATGTTGGGAGGATTGCCTCTGAGCCCCCACCGAGGCGTCCCCCTCTATAATCGTGGGGCATCAAAATTCAAGGCATATATCAAAATGAGTCATTGTATGAGACCAGTCAAAGAAAGTAGAGGTTAGGAGGAATGGGTTTAAACTCTATGATGGCCATATAGTCAGGATTTTTAGTTACTTTTCCAATATTTCAAACTCCTTTAATCTCCTAAACCTAAACCAAACAAAACAACAAAAATCATGTAACCAATACTAAAAAGTGCAAGGCCCTTATGTTAACCAGAGAGAAAGAAAAAAGAAAATGCACCACACGAACCTGGCTTGGCCGCAGAACCAGACGCATGGTGGATGGCGGCGGTGGCGGCGTCATCTCTCCGGCAACCTTCCATCGGTGATGAATAAGAAAATCCATTCTCACAGAAACATATCCCACGGCGGAGCTTTAAATCATAACCACAAACGCCATCAGAGTCGACACATTCTGCACCACAAGCCCCAGCATCGACCTTCCATTTCACTTCGAAACCTTCCTTAATGGCTTCTTCCATCTTCGAAACTCCAACCAAAATCCCCTCATCGACACGAACAGGAACCGACACGCTGGCCTCGCAACGCCACAGTCCCAATGCTTCCCCAAGCTTCACAATCCCATCTCCATGAGCAGGGCACCCAAATCTCCAATTCTCAGGAACAACCGACGCTGATGAATCACACCCATAAAGCAGTGTCAGATTCACGTACCCATTGGCGATTTCGAAGACATTTGAATCGAGGGACGTGTTTTTCAGCTGGGTTTGTGGGCAAATTCCATTGAAATAGTCGTCTCGTGCAATCTTCAGCGTTTTCGCGCTCGAATTCACCTAAACGTTCAATTTTGCTCTTCATAAGTTTTTTCAATTGTTTTTTTTATTGTTGCCATGAATAATATGGGAATTTTATATGCATAACAAATATAAAAGAAAAAAAAAATCATGAATAAATTAAAATAATTACTTTGAAATGGGGCGTAAATGTAAAATAACAAAAAATAAAAATAAAAATAAAAAATAAAAAAATATCTTTTAAGTATAAATTGGGAGAGACCGACAAACCTTACGTAAACGAATTATTGTTGTCAAATAAATAAGAATTAAATAACGAATTTCAGAACTGAACTTTTAATCATGATGTTAAATTGAATTACCACCAACTAAAACCAATGCAACACCAATCCTTCGATAAATATATTCACTTTTCAATGTGGGATAAAATAAAAAAAAACCACCAAAATCGCAATACATGTAACAAAAGAAACTTATGATTAAAATAATTGCCTAAATAACATCGACATAGGTTCGATTCTAGAATTTGGTAATGTCTCCCCCCCCAATTTGTACTAAAAAAAAAAAAAAAAATTTCCCAAAAATTGCTCTAATGAGTAAATTTGTCCACAGTAACTTACAAGACATAAAATTTAGGGAATTTTTCATGTGGAGCAAAAAACAATTTATGCAAAGAAAAATTATGAAAATGTTTTCTATTTAGTAAAAAAATAGATCGTCTATGTAAAATGATCAAAATGTCTTTGTTTTAATCAGTACTCCAATAGCAGCTTCAATCAGTTCAGATAGTCTTCAATCAATAGTTTAGCTTCAGCTAATAACCTTTAGTTGGGTAGTCTTCAATTAGTAATTCAACTTATAGTCCCAACCAATTCGTCATAGTCTTTTGAAAAGGGAAAATTTTGAATTTTTTAAAATCAAAAGAAATTGACTATGTATGAATTATTTTTTTAAAAATATTATAATTAAAATAGGTGAATAAAAAATTGATGAGCAGTAATTTCCCTAAAATTTACAATTTTAAGATTTATTAAACTCGAAATTAAATGTTTAAACTTAAACTTATTTTTAAATGACTAAATTGTATTTAAAAAATACTCATAATCTACAAAAAAAAAAAAACCCCATTAATTTGACAAAACAAGCTGTAAAAATACCTTAAATATAAATGGAAGCTGTAAAAATTTTGTTTGAAAAATATCTCTAACTTTAAAAACCGTTTTTAAAAGAGATCATGAACATTTAAAAAAAAAAAAAAAATTATTGCTTGAAAATGGTCAATATCTCTTCTCTTCTCTTCTCTTCTCTTCTTCTTCTTCTTCTTTCTTTCTTTCTTTTTTTTTTTTTTTTTTTTTTTTTTTTGTAAATGAAGCAAAATAAACATAAACATTATTTGATATTT
>JBBMEG010000022.1:6248835-6262329 GCA_037832605.1 Cyclanthera cordifolia
GCCAGCCACATTCTCTCTCTGTGAATTGACCGTCCTGCCCCTCCTTTTATATGTAAGTAAAATAGGAGGTCTTACAGAATACTATACAAAACAAAAATAAGTTTCAAATATTAACCTTCATTTCATGGGAAGTTAAGTTTAATTGAGTAAAATATATAAATCATATATAAACTCAACTATAAACCTTCATTTTCATGGAAATAAATGAAGTTTGAATAAAAGAATGATATATAAACACGCATAAGTGATCCAAGACATTTTGATACTTTAAAAAACTTATCTCGCACTACGAATGGCCTAGTATGGGGATCTTGCTACGCCTTTCCAAGGCGAGGTGCATATGTTGTGCCTTGCGCCTAGGCGAGCGCCTGAGTGCGCCTTTCCAAGACGAGGTGCATATGTTGTGCCTTGCGCCTAGGCGTGCGCCTGAGTGCGCCTTTCAAAACACTGGGTGTAGCCTCTCAAAAGAAGATTTTGTAAACCTAAAGTAGTTTGTGATTGGGTCATTTTGCAAAGAGAAGCATTTCCTATCTACCTTGAAGGAGATATGAGAGGGGACCAGTTTGCTTGGGATCAAACAGAATAGAGGTAAAAATAAGTAATAGGAAAGATGGAAGGTGTGGTGGGGAGAGAGACGGGGGAGGAAGAGGAGAGAGCATTTTTCCTTTTTCCCTCCTATGGTTGACATTTCATCCGGTAAAAAGACCATTTTAAAAAATACATGGTTTTGAATTATTGAAATATAATTTACATAGAATAAAAGTTAAGTAAGAAATCCATGTTTCATGGTCAGCAGCAATTTTATAGTGCACAAATACACTGCAGGCAGCGCATCCTCAAAAGACAAAACAAAGAAACTGAATTTTTAAAAAGAATAAACGAAAAAAGCATGGATGTATAACATAAGATAGTTTAAAATATAACCAAAAAATGAATCCAAACCTTCAGAACATATTGCAAACCATATCTGTAGCAATTATCTTGCCTTTTTTCATCTTCAAGCAGATCAAGGCAAAGCCAAAGGTGCATGCAAGATGCATATATGGAGCAGGCTGTCCATGCAAAGGTGCCTTTTTCATCATCAGGCTGTCCCTTTTCATTCTAACCAAGCCTCTCCTGAGGATTAGCATAATATAAATCTAATGCCATATTCATGTCTCCGTTTGTCTTTACTAATAATGATGCAACACGTTTTTTTAATGATTCATCCCCATTTATTATCTGAATAAGCTTGTCAATCTTGTTTACATATTCGGTGGTAATATCATTTGATGAACTTTGATCTTGGCAACTTTGATCGACCGTAGATTCCATTTTAGCACCTTCTGGCAAATGAGAAGCTTTTGTGAAGAACTTTTTAATTGTAGATTGCTTTGGCCCACTAGACTGCAGACTTGAATTCTTTTTTGATTTATTTTTTGGCTTATCCGGAATGTTTCGCTTCCTTTTTCCAGGAGAAGTTTTACTAATTGTGATGCCCCTTGGACTGGTTGACTTTGAAGCTTGGCTTAAAGAACTGTCGAAATTTCCCAAAATCACCTTCTTTTTAATCTCTGTTGCAGTCGCAGGAATCCTGAATGTGGTATCGAGTACTTTGCTATGTGACTTGGGAGGGTTATCCGTGAGGGTAGTAGTAATATGATCATAAAATTCAGTTTCTCGCTCATAGAAATTAGAAACTGCATCAACCACATTTCTCCCGGAGCTGCTAATCAGATCTAATATCTGATCCTGAGTGACCCATGCAGGCAAGCACTCGCGAAGTTCCTGCATAATCTTCTTTTGTTCCTCGTCATTAGACATGAACAGGTCGGTAGAACAATTTTCGTGCAGAGAAGACAACCCCACACCTCTGCTACATGTTTCAGTTTTGACAGTTACTTCCACACATGACTTATCTTCCAAGTCCTGAGACTCATTTACGGCCTTTGTGGCATTTCCATCAACATCATCACTGATTTCATTGGATCCACGACGAAATCCTTTTACGAATTCGTTTCTGTTGGCCATTTCATAGACTAAACCATCCAAGTGTTTCTTAATTTTATCAGCATGCTTGCTATCAAGCTTATCAACATCAAAACCTACAGTGGGAACAACTGTTTTAGGTCTCAAAAAGTTCACATATTCCTTAAGTTCATTGTAGTTTGAATGTTCACTATATGGCACCAGATGTATTTCAAGTGAATCCTTGGAGCTTACTGAGTACTTGTTGTTGTGCTTCACCTCATAAGTCCACCCAGTGGGAACAAAACCAATAACTTTTGAATACCCCTTTTCCACCATTAAATCATTCATTTTAACAAAATTAGGCCTGAAATAAGGCCAGGTCTCACCCAAAACATTCCATCCAACAACGTGAACATCACTTTCACTTTCATGCTCAGTAAACACCCCAGTCTCCCCATGCCCCAAAACCCGTAGAACCGACATTTCGGTAGCATCCACCATTATCTTACGTTTACACCTACTTGCAATTTGAAGCAAAATGTTTTCCATTCCAATTACACAAGTAGCTACAAGGAAAAGAAGTCTACCTACGGAACCCTTACTTTGACCTCCATTTTTTTGTATGATGTTTACAATATATTCAACAGATTCCGCCCGAGAAGGAAAACGGAACTTGGGATTAGCGTAGGTGGCGTCCAAGAAAACAGCATCCGTGCCGATAAATGATTCTAAAAAAGGGTCGGCTATCATGGAATCGCAAAACTGGAAATCAGCTGTATGAACATATCTGTGAAGCATTCCATCGGGAGTAGGGATGGTAAACAAGAACTGGACAGCACCGGAAGAATGGTTAGCATCAAGAAGAATTACCTCAGAGCCGTCGATTGGAACAGGCTGGCGAAGCGGGAGGGAGTGGACGAAGGGGGAAGGGACTTTGAGAACATGGAGCAAGAGGCGGGCAGTGAGGTGAGAGCAGAAGATCATACCCTTGCACCAAGTAGGGGAAAGGCCGGCATAGCGGTCGGAGTGGAAATGGGAGAGGAAATAGGAGACAGAGAACTGGCCAGCGTCGCCGAATGCGTCCACCACGAAACGGGAATTAGGTATGTGTTTGGATTGGGGAAAATCGGGGGGAAAGGGAGGGGGGCGGAATGGGAGCTTCAGCGGAGGAAGGGACAGATTCAATTCTCTTGAAAAGGATTCAATGGCAGTCACGAAGGAGAGGGATGAGTCGATTGGTAGGGGTTTACAGGTCAAGCATTTGGATGCCATTGACCTAAGGCATTGCCTCCAAATGCAAAAACCTCATCGAGTTTTCGTCATTTATATAAAAGAATTGTGGGAAACGAGAGTGACGATGGACTACAATCCAAAGACAGGTTCAGCGCAGGTTGTTTTGGGATTTTGCAAGAATATTAAAAAACAATAATAATAATAATACTACTAACAGGATTTTCATTGAGTAGACAGTTTAGAAAAAAAAGTCATAATATTGAAATGCTTCACATATATGCTTCCATAAGTTAAACTTGACACTGAAAATTAAAAATGAAAAACTTAAGAAGATTTTTTATAATTAAAATATGGATGCTATGATTTATTAGGAAGGTTATCTCTAAAACTCACTTTGATCTTAAAGGTTTACGGACTTCATCTCTTGGATGCTTACTCGAGAGTTTATAAGTATTCAATTATTAGATCTCCGTTCCAAGTCATTTGCAAATAAGAGAGAACTTTTTATTTATAAAGTTCTCATAAGTTTGTGGGCTTGGACTTCAAGGGCTTTTCAGCCTAATCAATGACCTTGGGTTATGGACTTGACCATTGAATTGGACTCTGGGTTTTTAGGTCATATAACTAGGCTTGGGTTCTGAATCATTGGTCTCTACCAGCTATGACTCCATGGCCACCATTTCTTTTAAGGCATGCATACCTAGACTTAGATAGTTACATACATATTGGATTTGTAGTAGCATGAGGTGTGTGCATTTATATGCTCTAGACACTAGAAGGAAGGCTCCCTCGAGATAATGACATCAGTACACCATTTCTTTTCTTTTTTTTTTCTAGAGTCATTAGTTGGGTGAGAACACTCGAGACCTCCCAAGGGAAGCATATGCATGCTTTTCGAGCCATGAACATGTTTTATGTCCTAACTATTTTGGGTAAGTGCACTAAGGGCCTCATAAAGAAGACATGCTTGTGTCTCCAAGTCGTGTAATGTATCTCATGACCTAGTTAGTGATGTGTTGTGTTCAAATCAGTATAGCATGTATTTACTTGATGGTGTAGCGAGACTGTGTATATTGCAACCTGATTGGGGATTTTTGCTAAGTATATTTGTACTTATCCTTATTGTGATTTTTCAACAGGTACGCATAAACCATATCGGGATAGCTAGCTGGAGAGGAGGTGGTAAGATCATAGGGGGACGTTGCGTATTCATTCATTTAGTTTTATAAGTTATTCTTTCTGCATGTCATGGATTTGTAGGATAGTTATTTGAATTGTTTTGATTGTTTAAATTATTTCCAAACTTTGGCAAGAGGTTCACTGTTTGAATTATTTAAGCGATTATTTTATTTTTGAGTTAACAGTTTTTATTCACTTATGTCGGTCTGAAATCATGCATTACGTAAGGACTCTTGTTAGAACTGCTTTAGAGATGTAAGGACCCGACCCAACTTTGGGTCTAACTTAGGTCCTTAGCCTTAAATGTATGGTTAAACTCAATACAGACCTAATGAATATTAGTTTATTTAATGAAAATCGAACTCGGCTCAAACAGTTAAATAAGTTCATAGGGTACCCTTAAACAAAAGCAAAACATAAATAAATAAACATGTATGTCTGAATGAAATAGTTCATGCGGAATGGAAATCAAATAAATACTAAAGCATTCTAACTCTAATGCAATTTTTATTCCCACTATCACTTCAGCTCTAGTTTTGCCATCCAGTCCTACTCGTGAGTACCAATGAAATTTCTATAGAAGAAATGGTTGAGTCGCTAAATTCAATAAGGATCCCAGCACGAGATCTACATTAACATAAATAAGAGCAGACAACATAAATATCAAAGCAAAGCACAGAACGGATCCAATGTTCCGAACTTCAATGAGTTGTCTAATGACCAACGTTAAAAGACTAAAATACCTTTAATGAAGTCCTTTAACTCTAGACAAGCATAGGTAACCTATGCTAGTGTGAGAACCTCTTAGTGAGTCGAGATACCTAGTGGCCCTCAAGCTTCAAACACTCATTACATTGTGGTAGTTAAAGAACCCCACATAGTGGGATATAGCCCACACTCTCACTTCTAAACGCCACTTAGGGAAAGTCAGGTGAATGTTGGTAGGTATAGCTAATCGGGTGGCCTCTCGGTCTCTGACACTACTACAAGTAAGAATACCGTCCCTTTATTTGAAACCTGATCAGACCCTCTATCTGAGTCTTGATAACTCTCAAAATATAGAGTTTTCTAGCTTACTTTTACCTCTTATTAATGTAATTGAAGGATTAATCTTATGAGGAAAGCATGAGAATAGGAAGTAATTAGGCTAAAAACACTACTTTATCATCTTAGGCTTGTTAAATATGGAATATATGAAAATTGTACTTTTATTATAGTAAATTGGATGTTTTTATCATTTTATTATTAAAATCTCATCAAAGCTAGAAGCATTCATATTATTACAAGAATACAGATTGCTATGACCAAGTCCGAAAACAATCTCAATGTTGGGCACATTCTTAATAATATGAATGAAAAATCAAGTGACGAAGCACGCTGCAACTCCAATGTTGGCCCGCATTCTACCCACATCCGAATTAAAGGTTGAGAAAACACAAATTGTCATTTCACGTGAATCAAGAATGGATTGTACGACAATAGTCTGTTGTTATTTGCCGAAGTAAAGATCATTTGGCACTAAGTCAAAGACTACCAAAAATAGCTTCCTAAAACCTAAAAAGTGGTGGATTGGTGAGAAAGACATGAGAATTTCGACCCTCTATAAGAATTCATCAACCATCATCAAATATTGTCGAATTTTATGTCTGTGTGCAAGTCAATATTTTTGTTTAATTCTAGTAAAAGAATGTAGAGAGAGTGAATTGCCCACTATTGAGGACATTGCCATTGTGCGGGACATTGTAACCAACTTAATTGACAAGAAGTTGAATTGCATGGTAGCTTCCCTAACGTCCTCAACATTCATATGAGTGGGACATATACAAAGAACAATTCTTCTACTATTTTTTCTGACTTAACTTTTCAACCATATTTTTATAACTTATTTTATTTAATGCAATTTACTTTATTTACTATTTTATATTTACTTTTATGCTTTTAATTTTCTGTTAAATGATGTTGTAGTCTTGCGTGGAGGTTATTTTATGTTTAATAGAAGCAGAGCCAATGCCTAACACACTATTAACGCTGCACGTATTCCCATTGCGTATTTGCAAGTTATGTTTTGAGTAAGTTAGTGATGACAAGGTAGAATGTTAACTAAAAAGGTTGACCGGCCATCCACTTATCGTTTACGCTTTGCTTTGTTTGGGATCAAATGAGGTGAAATGAAAGGTCCTTACTGATTGTTATTAGGTTAACTACTCGAATGACTAGTAGGTTTAGGAAGCGTCTCCCATAACCAACCCACTAATTTATGGGAGATTGTTTCCAAATGTCCAATAGTTCTAATGAAGATAGTTGCTAATAAAGATAAACCTAAGGATGAAACTGAATAAAATGAGGAAGATAGAAAGAAAGTATCAATAAATTTACCATGAATTTCTTATTTTGTGTTTTATGTCCTGATGAGTTCAATCGAGTATGTGCATGTAATTCTGCTAAAGAAATATGTGATATGCTTAAAGTAACTTATGAAGGAACAAATCAAGTAAAAGAATAAAAAATTAGCATGTTGGTCCATAATTATGAATTATTCAAAATGAATGTCCATGAAACTATATCTGAAATGTTTACTAGATCTAAAAATATTGTGAATTCTTTGAAAGGATTAGGAAAAACATACACGAAATTTGAGAATGTGAAGAAGATCCTTCGATCGTTGCCAAAAAGTTGGAAAGCCGAAGTGAGGCAATACCAGAAGCTAAGGATCTCTCAAAAATTTCATTAAATGAGCTTATTGGACCTTTCATGACACATGAGATAATTGTGAAAGGCAATGTTGAAGATGATGTCAAAAAGAAGAAGAGTCTAGCATTAAAGTCTACACAAATCCAAGGCGATTCTGACAGTGAAGATGAACTAAATAATGAAAAGTTTGCCTATTTGACTAAAGCTTCAAGAAACATTTCAAGAAAAGAAATAGTTTCAAGAAGAATAACAATCAAGATGGCAAAGGACAAAAGAGCAATAAAGATTTCATCATTTGCTTTAAGTGCAAAAAACCTGGACATGTGAAGTGGGACTGTTCTCAAAGAAAGTCATGTGTGAAGAAAAATAAAAAGACTATGAAAGCAACGTGAGATGAAAGTGATGAAAGCGAGTATAAAAGTGAAGTTGAAGTAGCTAACATGTGCTCTATGGCTTTTGGAGATGAAAATGACTATGATGAGATAATCTTAGATGCTTATAATGAAGTTGAAGTAGCTAACTTTGTTAACTTGTTGATGCTTATAACGATATTAAAAATGAATTTGAAAGATTAGGATGCAAATACATATCTCTTAGGAAGAAAAATTCTAGGATAGCTCATGAGAACAATGACTTATGAATTTAAACAGGAAAATGAGACATTAAGGAAAGATTTTAATTTATCTAAGTCAAACTTGCATGCTTTAAAAGAGAAGTATAAACTATTAGAAAATAAAAACGAAGATTTTTCTTCCACTCTTGTTAAATTTACTAATGGTAAAAAGAATTTAGATATCATGATGGGAAAGCAACAATGAATTTTTGACAAAAGTGGTTTAGGGTACAAAACTCACCAAATTCAAAAGAAATTCACTAATTATTTTGTGAAAGAAAGTTTTATGTCAACTATTGTATGTCATGCATTTGGGGAACATGCTCATTAAAATTTATGTACATAACTTGAGGAAATTAAATGTCATAAGAGAATGTAAAAAGAGATGGATTCGTAAGGACCCGACTTTTCTAAACAGTTAATACATGGTATCCTTATTGATATGCATGGATTTAAACTGACATAACGGAAATAAATCGTTTATAAAAAAACAAGTAACCGTTCTTAAATCATTTAAATCATAACTCAATTAGCTTCTGGCCAGAGGTTGCAAACATTTAAAAAAAACAATTAAAACTTAATTCAAATAATTATCATAGTCTCAAATAACGTGCAAAAAGAAATGACTCATTAAATAATGACAACTATGCAGCGACTTCCCATATGATCCTGCCAGCTCCTCTCCAACTAGCCATCCTGATACAGTCCATGATTACCTGATGAAAAATCATAATAAGGGTGAGTATAAATATACCCCGTAAGTAAACACATGCTCAACCAATTCCGAACACAACGCAGCACTAACTGGGTCATGAGGTACGTTACATAACCTGAACGCATGCCCATGCCTTATTTGTGAGGCTCCTAGTGCACTCACCCAAATCTTGCTAGCACACGGAACACATCCATGGCTCGAGAAGCACGTCTATGCTCCCCTTGTGAGGCCCCGAGTGCGCTCACCCAACTAATGGCTCTAAACTCAACACGAATGGTGTACTGATGTCTCTGTCCCAAGGAGCCTTCCGCCTAGTGCCCAGAGCGTGTACGCATACACCGGATGCTACTGTAAACCCGACAGTGTAAAGGCCTGCACAGACTGCCCAGGTCCAGGTCCACACATGCCTAAACTTAGACTCGAGCAAGGTGTACACTGAACACAACTATCGACGGCCCTCGATGATAGTTATGACAGCCCATTCGCACCCATCGCCTGAAGCTAAAGACCCTCTTATAGTAGGCTTACACTATGATCAGGGCCCCGCTCTAGCAAGCCTAAAACTAGGCTATGCTAGGGGTGGCATGTGACATCACATCCCTGGCTATTGGAGAGAGCAAATACATTCCATCTCCAACGATGAGGGGGGCATGGTCCATCCCATTCTCTACTGCCTCTAGATGATGACAAACTAACCGAACTATCTAGGAATGACACATGACTAAGTGGCCTTTCATGACAGACAAGCAAATATATACCTCCTAATTACATGTTTGGTGTCTCATACCACTAAACAGTAATTAACATGCACACATGCAAACATATAGCATTCTAATTACGTGTTTGACATCCCATACTACTAAACAATAATTAACATGCACACAGGCAAACATATAGCATCCTAGTTACGTGTTTGACATCCCATACTATTAAACAGTAATTAACATGCACACATGAAAACCTCTAACATCCTAATTACACGTTTGGCATCCCATACTACTAAACGGTAATTAGCATGCGTCGCGATACTAAAACAAACAACAAATTATCACACATCACACGGAGCATCACATAACACAGTTCACATTCGTTATAACCAGATCATCTAGCAACCCTAAATATCCACATGCTTAGCCAGACATACATGCATACGAAAATCAATCACAACACATATTCACAAAGAAGGTAATACCTGACAGTGTACAGGGTCCACACAACCCACGATAAGAAATCCTTACCTGGAACGATCGAAAAATGCTTCAATAAGTCCAAAAAAGGTTCTTATCAACCTGAGCAAATAAACATGCAAAATAGATAAATTAGACCTCAGTTCATTAAACCAACCCCAAAAACGGACTCATGACATTGATTTTACTCAAGGAGACCTAACTCCGGAAAATGGGTTTCGTGACCCAAGACTCGGTTGACCTGGTCAACGCTGATCAATGATGGTCAAATCAGTAGACTAAGGTTCAAGATGATCAATTATGGCCAACCAACATATAAGGATCAATTTATACAAGGATTTCTAAACTTGTCAAATGGTAAATGTACAATAATCTATAAAGTCGCCAAAAACCAAATCTTAGGTTTGGGAAGAGGGTTTCTCGTTAACTCCTATTAACTTCTTGGCTACTAGTTGGTGATAAAAAATATTCTCAATAATAAAGATTCCAAAACCTAAGTGCTTGAAACAAGAAAACACAAAAAGGCTATAAATTTCTAGATTTGGCGACTTTTCTTGAAGAATCAAGAAAATCTCCAAGATCATATCAAGAATCAAGAAATATCCATTAAATTACAAAAAATATTACATGGTACAAAATTAGGGCAAGATAGAATATGTGAAGCAAAATGGCACAAACTTTTTGAGATTGCCTATGGTTTGCGACAACCACAAGAAGAAAGAAAAATATTATGGTTCTTCCTTTTAAACCCCACAAATAAATCAGCAAAGAGTTATGTTTAGACAACAAGGAAGATTATATTTACCTTGGATATTGGATTGACAAAGAAAGAACAATGAAACTAAGATTCGAAGGCTCTTGAATTCGAAAAACGCCAACAAATCCTCCTAGAGTTTTTTAGCTATAACAAGATGATAAAAAATGAGTTTCTTGGATTGAAAAGTATTTTAAACTCAAGGTTTAAGATTGGAAATAACTAACTTCTTTTGGTGTTAGCGGCAACAAGGACCATGGCCAAGAGTGAAAGCATGATTTCGAAATTTTGGGAAGGAGGCTATAGTGTGGAAACCCTAATCCAATTCTAAGATGATGTATTTCTAAGGCAAACTCTTGGATAATTACGGTTTGACCCCAAACTTTCTAAAATCGCCTATTTGACCCCATTTTGGCTAGAATTGAAGTTTAGCCCCTATAGAATAAAGTCATTATAACCATATATAGGATCTAATAAATAACTAACTCATAAAATTAAAGGTTATCAACTTAATTACATAAATAAATACTCCAAAAATTTCGGGACGTTACAGATTCCTAAATTTTTGTTGACTAACCCCCAAGGACCCAAATAAATTTGGGTACCAAAGGTTACATCTTAAGAATAAATTTTTTCAGGTATGTTTAAGATCTATAAAAAACAGGTGGTACTTGGACAGTAGATGTTCAAAACACATGACTAGAGACCACACAAAATTTACATACCTAGAAAAGAAATATGAGGATATGTTACCTTTGACGACAACAAAAAGGGTAAAATCATTCGCAAAGGTAACATATGTAATGATTCAAATTTTTTGATTGAAAATATTTTATTGGTTGATGGCTTAAAACATTATCTATTAGGTATTAGTCGATTATGCGATAAAGGTTATAAGGTAATATTTAGTGATAAAAAGTTGCTTAATCGAAAATTCATCTGATTGAAAAATTTTATTTGTTGGAAATAGAGATAGAAATCTTTATAGTATTGATCTTAGTGATTGTTCTATGGTTGATAATAAATGCTTATCTGCTTTGCATGATGATTCTTGGCTATGACATAGAAGATTAGGACATGCAAGCATGCATTTAATTTCAAATATTTCCAAGAAATCCCTAGTTAGAGATCTTCCAAAATTAAACTTTGAAAAAGATAAAGTCTCTAATGCCTGTCAAATGGGTAAACAAACTAAGTAATCTTTTAAGCCAAAAAAAAAAGTTTCTATTTCTAGACCATTACAATTATACACATAGCAAAGACCCAATGAGTACCACTACAAAGCTTGATAAAGATAATAAATGTAAAAATGTGGATATTAAAGTTTATAGAGCTATGATGGATCTTTGCTTTTATTTAACTACGAGTAGGCATGATATAATGTTTAGTGCATGCATGTGTGCTAGATTTCAATCATGTCCTAAAGAGTCACATTTGCATGCAGTGAAACGAATTTTTAAATATTTACTTGCCACATCTAAATTAGGCTTATGGTATCCTAATGATGCATCTCTAGATTTGATTTCATATTCTGACGCCGATTTTAATGGTAATTTAAATGATAGGAAAAGTACTAGTGGAACTTGTCATTTCTTAGGTAGTTCACTAGTGTATTGGTATAGTAAAAAGAAAAATTCGGTTGCATTATCTACTATTGATGTTGATTACATTGTTGTTGCTAGTTGTTATTCTCAAGTTTTATGGATGAAACAAGCTTTGCGTGATTTTGGTCTAAATTTGGAACAAATTCCTAGATTCTGTGATCACATTTGTTCAATTAATTTAACCAAAAATCATGTTCAGCACTCTAGAACAAATCATATAGATATTCGACATCATTTTCTTCGAGAACATGTGCAAAATGGAAATATTGTCATTAATTACATTCCTACAAAGAAATAGGTAGCAGATATTTTTACAAAAGTTTTAAATGAAAAAGCCTTCTGTAAAAATAGACTTGCACTTGGTATCATTCATATTTAATGATGATTTTATTCAATAAAAAAAACATTTTACCATGTTGAATTGAGGGAGAGTTTTTTTTTTTTTTTTTTTATCTTGTATTAAATTGAGAGGGGAGAAAACATATGTTTGCATCTTTTTTGTGATAACAAAAGGGAGAGAATATTTATGAACTTTAAATGATTATTTAATAGTTTGTCATCGTAAAAAAAAAAGAGATTGTTAGCTTTATGACTTCAAATCAATCTAAATAATCATATTTATGGCTTTGATACCAAATATTTATGAATTTTATATGATTATTCTACTAACACAATAATTACAATTTAGTTCAAATTAAAAAATAAAATAAAACACTTACAAGCATATCAACCAGTTTGGATGCCAGTATTGTTTTGTAAACAAAAACATGTTCATTAATAAAATGAAAATTTTACTCTTCTTTTCTCTCACTAAAAACCTTAACTCTAGAAAGAAATTCACAACTCATCCTTTCTTTCTTTACGCACCCATTTGCTCTGTTTCATATTTCAAATTCTTTTTGTTTTGGGCATGTTTTTCTCTTTAAAGCTTAAACCTTCTTTGAAATCAGCCTTTATTGTTCCCGAACCATTTAGTCATGTAACTGTTTCACCGTTTTTTTTAGTTTTGGGTTTATTAAATCCATCTTGTTAATCAGCGTTGCTTTTTGAAGATAAATGTTGTTTTGAGTGTTGGATTTTGTTCTTCGAAAAGGATTGTAAAACTTATTTATAATAGTTTCATAAAACCTTCAAACCAACAACTATCCAAAATTGATTTTTCATACCCATCATTGTAAAATCCTATTTTTTTTTGTTTCTTTTAGAGATATCTCTATGTGAAAAAGAAAGACCCATTTCTAAGCTATGGAGAAAACTTTTGTTCCTTTTCAAAGAATCAAGAATGATCCTAAAGGGAGGTTATTGTGTTACAAACAAGATTGGACTGGTGGATTTAGAGCAGGAAATAGACAAACATCAATTGGCAGTTCAGGAAATTGTTCCCACCTACCAAATGTTGCTTAACCTAATATATATTATAATATAAAGATAATAAAGATACAAGATAACCCAAGTGTTTGAGGTACTTGGACCATCTCTATTGTTACGACATAAAATATGGCCCGGAAGTCTCGGAAGAGGCCGGGACCCGAACAAAGGACAAAAGGACCAAAGCCGACCCCCCGGGG
>JBBMEG010000022.1:6275220-6335299 GCA_037832605.1 Cyclanthera cordifolia
AATGGTAAACAAGTAAATGCATTTTAATATCAATAATTCCACATTTTTACAAGCACAAAAGAAAATAAATACCTAGAATAGATCGAAAGCGGTGGAAATAGACGGAGGAGCAGCGGCGGAGGACGAGCGGTGGCAATGTCGACGGTGGGACGGGGGTGTTGGATAGAATTTTGAGGGTTTGAGGGTGAGGGAAAATGAGAAAATGAAAGAAGGGGCTCGTTTTTTAGTTATGTATTACAGGCTAAGGTGACGGAATAAGGTTCCGTCGGCTTAGCCTGTGAAAAAATCTAAGGCTTCGGCGACGGAGGTTGAGAATTAGTCGCCGTAGCCTCCAGTTTTCCACGTTTTGTGGGACCTACGACGATGGAACCACGTGCGTCGCCGTTTGTGGCTGGCTAAGGCGACGGAGCTTTAACCGTTCGTCGCCGTAGCCTTTTGTTTCCCTCTCATTTTTCACTTTTGGGGGGAAAACGAAACGTTGGCCAGGCTACGACGACGAAAGATGAAGGCTCCGTCGCCTGTTTTTAAAATTAAGAGGTGTAAAGCTAAGGCGACGGAGAGAAAATGCGTCGCCATTGACCAGGCTACGACGACGGAAGATCAGACTCCGTCGCCGTAGCTTGTTTTAAAATTTAAAACGTAAAGCTACGGCGACGAACCTTTAACCTTCGTCGCCTTATTTGATACTAAGGCGACGCATGACGTGCTCCGTCGCCTGAGCCAGCGACGAAACATAAGTTTCGTCGCTTAATTGAGCTACGGCGACGGAAACTGGCTCTGTCGCCGAAAATGCCGTCGCCGATATGTATTTTTCTTGTAGTGGACTAGTGGTGTTTCTATTTAGTTTGGATTAGTTTTGTTCCCTGAGATAAGTTGAAGAGCTAAACCAATTGTGTTATGGCTTTTCAAAGATCTAGTTATGGTTATGAAGAGCCATGACTGGAGATGTTCTTATTTAGCTTAGACCAGTTGTGTTCCTATTTTTAGTTAGAGCTAGTTGTTCTTTTGAAGGCCCACGACTAGTAGTCTACCCTATTTGAAGATTCTTGAGTTTTAAGTTGTGAGTTACGTTGACTCCTTGTTTATACTTCGATATTTGAGTTCAGGTATTTGTCCCTATAAGCTATCCTAATCACCTGACAGAGTTTTTATAACCACAGCTGACTCGTTTTTTAGATTATATTTATAAGTGTTTGACTGTAGGTAATGACTTAACGTCTTGTTTAAATATTTAGTTGAGATATGCATTTTGTCTCAATAATTCTCATTATTCTTTCGTATATTTTTCTTTTTCTGAACCATGCGAGGAAATCATAAGTGACATGTTTTCCCAAACTTATTTATTTATGAGATTTTATTTCACATGAACAAATTTTTTAATTATGTTTGAATTATATTTTAACCAAGAGAACGTTTATATCATTTTTGTCTTACTAAACTATTTAAATTAAAGTGCATATGTTTTTTGTTCTAAAATTGAGTCTTTTAACTAATTATTAAGCAGGTTTGTAAAGTCTACCTTTTACCTTCAATCACACATTGAAGTCGTAATCAAGTTTTGGCTCTCATATACTTCAGAGCACTTGTGCTCCCTAAATACGATTTTTGGTCTTCTTTGTACTTACAAAAAAAACATACTACTATGTTTTTAAATTGCAATTTTACATTTTTTTGACATTTATAAGTTCAAATGTTAATGATGGATAAAAAATTGTCAACAAAAATGATAGCTACAAAATATCCGACTTCTAATAATTTTATTACAAAAGAAAGTAAGTAAAATAAGCAACAACTATTTTAACTCTACACCATATCATATAATAATAATAGTATTATAATTATTTAGCATAATGAAAAATCGTCTATCATGGAGTCTGTTCGATCGGTGAGGAAGTTTGATGTCTAGGAGGACCCGACGGAATCCCAGGAATCGGAATCAACGGCGGAAGAAACGGCGGGACAAAAGACGGCGGCAGCAACGTGGGCGGAGGCGGTGGGGGAGTAAAAAACGGCAACGGCGGCAGAGGAAGGCTGGGATTAGACGGAGGCTGGAAGGGGTTAGGAATCAGTGGAGCAGGAGGCTGAAAGGGGTTTGGAATCACCGGCGTCGGCGGCTGGAAAGGATTCGGGATAAGCGGTGCCGGTTGCAGGGGGTTGGGCGGCAAAAACGACGGCGGCTGAATGACCGGCGGAATAATCGGCGGAAAGGGAAATTGAGGGCGGGCCATTTGTGCGCAAAAAGGCGGCTGTTTGAAGGGGTTGAAAGAGAAGAAACCAGCTGAGAAAACTCGTACTCCATTTTTGGTTCTTGAGTGGCTCAATTTTAGAGAATAGGAAGTTGTAGAGGCGGGTACAGAGCACATTGGTTCACTGCTTTCCATCACTTTAACAGAGCAGCTTTCGATTGTTTTCCTCTGCTTATCCACTAGGAATGGCAATACCACTTTGAAATTCCCATGTTTGTTCGTTTTCACAGTCTGTTTGAAATTCGTTTTTGATGTTTTTTCGTCTCTGCATTCGATTTCAACACTGCTACCTGCCATCAATAACCAAAACCAAAAACATCATTCTAATCATTTTTTTTTTTTTAATACAAGCAGATTGGAGAGAATGAATGCTAAGAAAAGACACCATTAGTTTTTATTATTTTTTTTTTTATTACAACAATTGAAGATAGAGATATTCGAACTCGTGATCTCATGATCATTCATGTCGTTGAGCTCTGCTCTTTAGACAAGATACCATTAGTTAGTTGAACGGCTAGCTTTTTTTTTTTTTTCTGCCGACTCATTGAATCAAGGTCGGTTCGCAAAATGAAGTATGCATAAACAACCGACTAAAAGTTATAACTTAAAAACTTTTTTTTCATTTCTAAAATATTCAATTTTTTAAATTTTAAAATTAAAATAAATTTAATTATATCAATTAATATATTTAAGAATTCAAAATTTATAGTTCTAATACTGTATTGACACAAATCTAAATCGTGATATATACAACGTGTTCGACAAATAATCAATTTGTATCCTAACAAGATAGGAAATATAAGAAATCGTTACATAACAATATTAATAATAAGAAAATAATATTTATTATTTTACATTTATCTCAAATAATACTCCATATGAAATTAAATTAATGGTAATTAATTCTTTATTCTACTTGAAGAACATTAAATAAAAAATAAAAAGGAAAACAATATGCCTATTTGAATTTATTATTTTGGAATCGAAAAAAAAGACATTCTTCCACTAACAATCATATGATATAATAATGATGAAGAGGTTGTTATAAGTGAAATAATTTATATAATTAAAGTAGCATCAATCAAATAGCATTAATAATTTTACAAGTATGACATTTGTGATTTGTGTGTTACAATTTTCTTTTGTACCCACATAAAAAGAAAATTATATAATAAATGTTCTTAAAATCAAAGAAAAATATATTGATAATGAATAATTAGTACATGTTAAGTAATATAATTAAATTTACTAACGTATCAACTAAATTTTTTTGTAGTTATTTTGTTTATTTAATATTATATTAAAATCGGTTAAATTTAAATGAATATTGAAACTAAAATCTAATTGAAATAATGAAAAAAATGCAGACCTGCAATGAAATGGAGAGATTTGGAGAGATGTTGGTGAAAACAAGTGTGACAGACGACAGTACCAACAACAACAGCAGGGGGAATTGGAACGATCTTCTTGTTGTTGTTGTTGAGAGGCTTAGAAAAGCCATTAAAACAGAGGTTCAGAAACAAAATCCAGGCAAACAAAAACCAAGCCATCCTCATATTCCAACAGCATGTAAAAACTTCAACCCCCCTCTTCTCCTTTTATAATACCCTCTATCCCCTCTGCGCCCTTTCTCTTTCCTTATCTAAATATGCCTCTATTTCAGTCTTCTCGAAACTCTAAAAACTATATTTAATGCACTAAAACGCTAAAGCTTCAGTTTATTATTCATCAATTTCATGCCAAAACTTAGAGTAAACTGCAAACTTTGCTACTATAAGAAATTAATGCTCAAGTTTTTTAGTCAAATCTTATTCAAGAGTTTCTTTCTCACTTTTTTTAATAATAAATGGGATGTTTTTTAGAAGATTAATTGTGGCATTTTTAGGATATATTTATGGTTTAAATTTGAGGTTTGTGTATTTTTGGACCAAACAAGGATATTATTCCCAATAAGTTTGTCACGTTGATTTTAAATGAGCTTCACTACATTTAACCGTCTGCTATCACATCTTTAGATTCATACACGAATATTTTAAAAATATTTTAGTTCAAGCACTTCTTAACTACTCTAAATTTTAAATGTCTAAACAAACGATCCAACATTTGAATCGTCCCCTTTAGAACATCGAAACTTGTGTATTGAATGGAGTATTGAATATGTAAACATTATCACAAATATTCTTCTCTCTTATGCAACAATTTTTTTTTTTAATGATTTTCTCGTTTCTCATATTTATCCTCTTTGCCCTTTTTAAAGAGATAGGGATAAGAAATGAGAGAGTATTATTTATTTAGGGGATAATGGTTTGTACCATGCAACATTTCAAATGCATATAAAAACTTTTTTATATGCATCTTGAAGGGATAGGTAAGCCAAATATATTTTGTGTTCGTTTTTTCATAGTTATTCACCAATTTTAATAAATTTTTTATTTTTAATTTCTTGTAAAAACTTGAACTTAATTATCGTTTAATTTTTACCCACTAAAAAATATGTCGCATCTGATGTGTTTTTAAACAAAACCAGAGTTCAGCCGAACAAAGTAATGAAAAGGGGGAGAACATTCTTTTGGAGGAGCAACAACAGCTACCTTCATTCTCGGTCGCTTCTTTATCGGTTCAAAACCTATCAATCATGCTATTGACAACTTGATATGAATCCGTTCACCAACTTATTTAATTTAATTCACATGAAATAGCAATTACAAGACGCAAGGAAAAGAATTTTCTAGAGACTTATAAATTCATAGTAGACTTTTGGAATATATTGCATATTTTAGGATTCTTTAATTCAAAACTTGTCTAACATGCTCATAATTGCTAGGTCTTTTAGATGAATTTGTTTGATGTATTTAAAGCATATATCTATCCTTTTGTCTAGCATTTAAGCATCTCAATGGATGTACATTTGAGTTTTAGCTTTCTAGGTCTTATTTTTTACAAAATATATTTAATAGCTTTTTGAGTTCTTTTGTATTCCAAGTCATGCACAAAATTTTGGTCTTAAAAAAGGCTTGTAATATCTCATTTTGGAGAGAATTGAATATCAAAAACTTGAGTTTTCTTGACTTCATTTGTTGTTGTCTTTTTTTCAAATCTTGCTTCAGATTTGAATGTAAAATTAATTCATTGGACTAGTACTCTTGATGAAACTAATTCTGGAGTGAGTTATCTTAGGATTTAAGCGTGACCATCATAGATTTTAAGTGTGATCTAAGAGTCTCTTCACTATTCTAACTTAACTGTTTGTTGTGATCAAGTGTTGAGTTTTTTCATATTAGTTAGTTATTGCAAGGATCCTAGAAGAACCTCTAGTTTTGTTAAACCGAGCAACGTTGGAGCTTATTATTTGATATCAGAGCATTTAGTTGACATTCTTTGGCCTACTCTAGAGGTGAACTATCTTTACTTTGTTCTTGTTTATTTTTCATCTCATTTTCTTTTTGTAAAAATTTACCAAGTGTATTCTTAGATACTCTAAAAAAGTTTCAATGATCCAAAGGCACATTGATAGTCTTGTTGTTTGTAAGATTAGTTTTAACATGTCACATTATGGAGAACAGGCATAACATGTACCAGTTCTTAGTACGACTATTCTTAAACCTTTTCTTGAGATGATGAAAATGTTTAGAGAGGAAATGAATGAAAGAAGAGCATATAGTGAAAGGAATTCTACAAGGTACACTAAACTTAAACCAATTCCAAATGTTCAATTGTCTTTGAAAAATGAAAGTTTATGTGCTCAAACTTAGCTTATATATGGTTGAATTAGAAAGTGGTAAGATTGAAAATGAAATACATTGTAGTTTATTGGTAAGACCATACTAATGAAGTTTGTAGAAAATTAGACTGTGAGGAATCGCTTTCTTGTAACCATTCTACTACTGTAACACCTACTTTAAATGATGTTCATGTTGATGTATGTGAGTTAAGGAAAAAGGCACAAAAGGCCAAGACAAAAGAATGTGAATTTATTGAAAAAGAATCTTGTGAGAAAATGAGGGAGAGAAATAAGCATGAGAATAGTTTATAATCGTTAAAGAAAAATGAGAGAAAATTCAATGATGTAAGTTTGTGTGAAGGATCAAGTGAGATTAATCTATTTTGTTTTCAAAGCAAAATATTTTTAGTCTTTTATATCATGAAACTTGTTACATAACGATGTGCTCAAACCATGTTTCTCTAGTGTTTCTTTTGAGTTTTTAAAAGAAGCGAAAGATCTTATACAACATATTCAACCAAAGACTCCATCTAAAGTTAACAACGACAACAAACACAATGGCAACTCATTTGTTTTAAGGAAATACCCCCAAATTTGCTTTTAAACGCATCCATAGCAGCAAGCACAAGGTCTTCAAACCAAGAAATGATGCAAGGACCCGACCCAAACTAGGGCCAGTCTTAGACTACTCATACATGCATGATTTAAAATAACCTTTAAAGAACAGAAAATAGGGTAATAAATGCCTCATTTAATAAACCATAAATTCGTTCAAAAACATGTAAAACGGGTACCCAAGTGTTAAGAATTTAAGTAAAGAAAACTAACAAAAAACATCTTGCAACATAAACCAGTTTGTAATAAGATCGTTTAGAAGAAACATGCAGTAAGAAAGGAGATGCTCTAAACTCGACACCACACAACCCGAGTCCATGGTCTTTTTAGCCCTTCCCATCGGCCCTCATGGTAGAGCCCATGCATACTTGTGGAATCCACAGAAAAAGAACGGGGTGAGTTATGAAACTCAGTAAGGATCCTCAACCGGAATCAACACAATTAAGACAAATAACACATATAAATACGAAACAGAGAGCGGATGTAAAGACCCACTCTGAACTAGGGTCACTACTGTAAAGACCCACCCTAAACTAGGGTTACTTCCACTTACTTAGACATGCAACCAATAAAAATATTCCTAAAAATAGGTAAGAATAGTGAATAGAAATGCTCCATTGAGCCTCAAATGCAATCGTTTGATAAAACAGTCAACGTGTACCCAATTATCAAAAGTTTAAACCAAAATATCGCAGAAAAACAACGGAATCCAGTTTTCGCAAAAACATGAACCTAAATATGCAAGAAGACAGGAAATTAAAGAAAAACCCGACACGACACGAGTCCATGGTCTCTGCAGCCACTCTGATCAACCATCCTGGTAAAGCCCATGCGTACCTGTGGAAACCACAGAAATGAACGGGGTGAGTTATAAACTCAGTAAGGTCCCTCAACGGAACGACAAGTTCAGACATAAGAACATATAATCGAGAATAAGCATAACCAGAACGCAGACATTTCAAGGAAATCGAGTAAGTCAATTAGCTAATGAGTAATAGAGTGACTCCGGGGCTATCCCGTGGGGACATGCCACTCCCGGGTCGCACAGGTGATCGTTGTACACGTCCGGGGCTACCGTGTTAGGGAATGCCACTCCCGGGTCTTCTAACAGGTTATGCACTCATTGGTGCACTCGTAACAGGGTCGTAATATTCGTTGAAATGTGCATAGCAAAAGTATAGCTAAATAGCAACAAGGTGTCGAACACCCCTGCTCGTAATTTTATCAAACATATGCATAACGACCATGTAACATACATATAACAGAAGTAAACAGTGAAATCTACAATTACATGAATAATCGGCAAGTAAGCATTCAACATCCTCTAAAATTCATCTAAGTTATTCTACATGTGCAATTAATTAGTTATAGAGCTCGCATGTTACAGATAAAATCCCCTTACATTGGCCGAAGAATTACTAAATCCTTTAAAGTGCTCGAACTACGTGTCTTGGGGCCGTTTTCCAAGCTTAACTAGAAAAACAGGGTAAATCAGTAAGAATTTCGCCTTGAAACCATAAAAAATGGACTCGAAACGTCGAAAATACCTAAATAACACTAGCAAAAAAATTTCATGCGAGGTGACGGCGGCGCGTGGACGGACGACGGCAGTAGAAGATGACGCGTGGGAGAGCATTCGCCGGCGCGTGAGCTGACGCACAGTGTGAAGACGCAAAAGGGCAAGGACGCGTGGCATGCACTAATTCGCAGTTCCCAGGCTTGGTGACAATTTCTCCAGGTTCGGCAACCTTCAGGCTCGGTGTTGACTAGGTGTCAGGCTCGGACTGGGCGTAGTGGCGACTGAAAACACTTGGCGATCCGGGAATGACTGGACGGAGCTGACGGCACAGGCCGACCTTGTTAGATCTGACGTTGCCGGTTGCAGCGGCTGTCGGCGCAGGTCCTTAGCTGCTGTTTGTCTCCGAGCACGTGGGGGCGGCAGCGACTGAAAATGCGACACACTCGTCTCCCGATTAGCTGCGACACTGATTCCGATGCAGTTGTCAATGACTGTCAGACGACAATGATTGAGCTGTCTGGCGGCTGTCAAAAGGCAATGATTGGGCTTGTCGGCAGCACAGTAGAGGGAACAAAAATTGAGAGGATTGTGTCGGCGGCGGCTACGAAAAATGATAAACTAATGATGCTATCGGTTTTGGCTTTATATATAAGGATAAACAACCCTGGAAAATTACCAAAAAGCCCATAGGGCTAAAAATGACCATTTTACCCTTGTTTTCAAATTTCGACTTCACGTCTCTCGAGATATGACTTTAATAACAAATTTTAACCTAAAATAAATTTTAAAATGACTCCCGGGATTTCTGGTAAGGCCAAAAAATTACAAAACTAACCTTGCAAATTAGGGAGCGAAAGGTCGGGCTGTTACAAATGAAGATCTTGATTTGAGGACAAATCCTTTTAAAGAAAGGAGATGATACAAATTCATCCACCAACTTATTGAATTTACATGGAAGAGCAATTACAAGATGTAAGGAAAAGAATTTTCTAGAGGCTCATAAAATTTATAGCATAATTTTTGAATATATTGCATATTTTAGGACTTTTTAAGTTCAAAACTTGTCAAACATGCCCATAATTGCTAAAGGCCTTTAGAAGTGTTTTTTAGGAGTATTTAAAGCATATCTTATCTTTTTTATAGCATTTAAGCCTCTCAATTGATGTACATTTGACTTTTAGCTTCCTAAGTCTTATTTTCTACAAAATGCATTTGATAGCTTTTTGAATTCTTTTGTATTCCAAGCTATGCACGAAATTTTAGCTTTGTAATATCTCATGTTGGAGAGAATTGAATATCAAAAACTTGAGTTTTCTTGACCTCATTTGGTGTGGTTCTTTTTTCAAATCTTGCTTTCGGTTTGAAGGTAAATTAAATTCATTGAATTAGTCTTGATCAAACTAATTCTGGAGTGAGTTGTCTTAGGATCTAAGAGTGACCATCATAGGTTCTAAGTGTGATCTAAGAATCCTTCACCATTCTAACTTAACTCTTGGTTGAGATCAAGTGTTGAGCTTTTCCATATTTGTTAGTTTTTGCATGGATCCTAAAAGAACCTCTAGTATTGTAAAACCGAGCAACGTTGTAGCTTATCACAACTATTAAAACTAAAATTGGTCAGCCAATTAAAAGTTTTCTTTTCTTTTCCACGCCATATACATAGGTAATAGATAAATAGAGGATGCTTGCAAGGTATTACCTAGCTAAGTTTCAGCTTTTTGACAACAAAGACAACTCTAAATAACATGCTGCGCAAGTAGTTTGTCCTAATATTAAAAAAAACGTGTTCGACTAGTACACTGAATTAGTGGCTAAAACAATAGATAAGCTAGAAAAGAAATAGAGAGAGAATTTCATAATCGATTCTAACACAAGACCATTGTCAACATGATACAAGTGAAAAATGTGAAGCAATGAAAGGTGATCTTGTCTTCAAATATATTAACGGTTGTCGAGCTCTTGTGATAAGAATTGAAAAATGTGAAGCAATGGAAGGGCGAGACAAAATTACATACATCGGCCGAAACAAAATTATGAGCATGTGTTTATGATTCAATTTCTGGCAAGCTTGTGATGAGATTCTTGTTTGATTGATAATTGAAGATATTTAGCACCTATTGAGATTCAAAGCTACTAATTATCAGCTTTTGTTTGGGCATTTTGGAGGTTATGGCTTTGCACCGTGGGACGTAATCTTTTTTAAAATTTATTGTGAGATCACTAAATTGAGATGCTGATTGAAGTTATTGTTTGTGATTAAATAATCTTGATCCTACTGATATTTGGTGTGTGTTTTTTAGATAAATTGAGAGAATAATCTCATCCTTTTGCATTGGATTAGTACATGACCTGTTACTTTTTTTTTTCTTTTTTTTTTTTGAATTCCTTGGAATATTCTGTTGCTTAATCAACTGATTAGAATTGGAATTTGATGTTATCCTTGATTGTTTTGAATTGATGTTGCATTAAGTTATTTTTTTTGAGCTGCCTTTAGTGAAGCTGTGAGCTGAGTTATGATGTTATGAGCTGATTTTAGATGATTAGTTGCTGGAATTGCGTTCATATATCTGGAATTTTGACTTAGTGGCTAAATTGTATCTTATTTTTGCTGCTTGTTTGATATTGCTGCATATTTGATATTGCTGCATATTTGATATTGAGTAGAAGTTTGTTTAAATTTGGGTTGTTTTGGTTCTATTTGGTTAGAATTTTAGATAATAGATTGGGTATTTGATCAATTTTCTGGAATATTTGAGCTTAGAGATAATTTTTCTGGAATAATTGAGATAATATCAAGCTGGTTCTTTATAAAATTGACTTTGGGTAAATATGTTCTTTAGTTAAATTCAAATAAATTTTAGGCCATTGTGCTAGGGTTATAAATTTTGGGCTAGAATTTTGAATATTTTGTGAAATATGAGCTGAGATTGTATTTGTAAAATCATGCTACTTTTCTTTTTTACGATAGAAGAGACATGATACTCTACTTTTCTAAGAAAACCACTCTTATTATATTTTTTTTGTTGTATTTCATTCTTCTTCTATAACTACTACATCTTTACAATGAAAGAACAATCTATTTTCATGCGTTACAATCTTCTCCTATACCAACTATTGACCTTTCATTTTCAACTTTTGGTTTTCATGTTCACAACTCTTGATCTTTCATCTTCTCAACTTTTGGATTTTCATCTACCCAACTCTTAATTAAATTTAAAACCCACTAAAAAAACAAAACATTTAATGTTTATTCAACAAAAATCCACCATAATCTTAAATGTTTCTACCATCCGTCATGCCAATCATCTTGTATTTGTCAAAAAGTACTTTCAGTAGCGGTTTTGTGAAGATATCTGCGACTTGATCCTGACTTGCCACATGCAACAATTCCATACTTCATTTCTTCACATGATTTCGAATAAAGTGAAAATGAACGTCAATGTGTTTGTTGCTTTCATGGTTCATTAGGTTCTTTGCCAATTCAATTGCTGATTGGATGTCACCTTGAATCACGAATGCACCTAGTTGCTTTAGGTTCATCTTGCTCAACAAATTTCTAAGCCATATCGCATGACATACACACGAAGATGCTGCCACATATTCATCTTCACATGTCGAGAGTCTCACGATCGTTTACTTCTTTGAAATCCAAGTAAATGTTGTGTTGCTCCTAAAGAACACATATCTCGATCTACTTTTCTAATCATCTATGTCTCCGCACCAATCATGTCAGAGTTACCAACCAACTTGTTATCTTTTTCTTGCGAGTAGAACAACCCGAGTGACACTGTACCTTGGATGTACCGTAGGACTCGCTTCAACACCTTCCAATGTGAATAAAATGGCTCATCCATGAATCGACTTAGAATACTGACACTTAATGAAAGATCTGGCCTTGTGCATGTGAGATGGCGAAGGATTCCTACCAAACTTTGGTATCTACTTGCATCTACATGTTCTTCTTCATCAAGCTTCCAGAGTTTTGCGCCTGGTTTCATTGGTATTAATACTGGGTTGCACTTTGCCATCTTGTACTTCTTCAAAATCTCTTTTGCATATGTCTCCAATGATATAAAAATATCCGTCTCTCCTTGTTTAAACTCTAAATCGAGGAAAAACTTCAACAAGTCCAAACATACAGAGAACGACTATCCCGCTGGATCTTCTGTTGATGCTTAAAGGCTGGGCTATAGGCGGACTACATAACCTTACGAGTGATTAGCTTAAACTTGGGACTAATAGCCATAATCTAAAAGCTTGCACCAGGTCTCTCACTATACCCCGGGATTCTCTAGCTCTTGCACGCTTACTTTTTGTCATCTCAAATTCTCTTGTCATTATGCTCTTAAACTCTTATATCATCTCATCTTTTTACCTATAAAAAGAAGGTCATTGACATAAAGAGCAACAAATATCACATTACCTTCACTCCTTTTTGTGTAAAGTGCATGCTTGTGGGAACATTGCTTGTACCGTTCTCTTTGAAATATGTATCGCTACGAGTATGTCATGCTTGTAGTGCTTGCTTCAACCCGTAAAACGCCTTCTTCAATTTTGCACCTTATTCTCTTCTCCTATTTTCATGTACCCAGGTAGTTGTTCCATGCAGACTTCTTTTTCAAGCACGCCATTCAAGAATGCTGACTTGACATCCATTTGAATTGAGCCGCTTGATAAATAAGCAATTGCATTGTCTCCATTTTTACAACAGAAGTTAATACTTCGTCATAGTCGATTCCTACCTTTGCCTGTATCCCTTGGCAACAAGTCGCCCCTTGTACCTCTCTATCATGCCTTGTGTATTCATCTTTTTCTTGAACACTCACTTCACACCAGTGGGATGACTTCTTTCAGAAATTCTGTTTGCTTCCATGAATTGTTGCGGATAATCGCTTTAATCTTTCATTCATGGCAGTTTTCCACTTCTTGTCTTGCACCGTCTCTTCAAAGCTAATGTTTTTAGCATCTTCCAAAAGACATACAATGTGTACCTCATTTGTCAAATCATACAAATCTTGAAAATTTTTCATTTTGGTTATCGTGGTTCATCTTCATCATCTGTAGTTTTAGAGTTTGTTGATATACTTGTTAGTGCAACAATAGTCATCCAACAAAAAAGATGGTTACAAAATATCAAACTTCTAATAGTTTTATTTCTAATTCAAACAAGTAAAATGAGCAACAACTATTTTAACTCTACACCGTATCATATAATAACAAATATATTATAATTATATAAAAAAAGAAATCTATAACTAATTAGCATAATGAAAAATTATCTATCATGGGGTCTATTCGATCGGTCAAGAAGTTTGATGTCTAGGAGACCACGTTATTCATTAGGAACATGGTTCCTACAAAGAGTGTCTATGGTCCCCTTAACTAATTTTGACGTTCTGATTCCATTATTGATGGTCTGAGGTGCTAATTCTTTCTTGTTAATCTATTTAGGGTCAATTTGTGCACAAACTTCTCTAGATCTTTGACTTGAAGCTTGGAAGTTCTTTCGTGGAATTGGGCTAAGGTAAGGGACTAGTTACCTAGCTTATGACTTTTGGGTAGTTATTAGCATGTTTAAGGGTTAAATAGCCTATAATACACTTTTAATTCTCTGATGATGAACTGAAGCATTTATTAACTTGTATGGTTGTTCCATGTGGATTGACTCATATGTTTTACTAAGTTGTATATTGAGTTTTGTTGATTGACTCGTATGTCTTACTGAGTAGTACCATAATTTTTCCTGTCAGGTAATCGTGCTAGTTATGTTACACGGAATGTATGATATGAATTGTGCATTGATTAACTATTAGGTCTGAGCTCATGTTGTTTGATTCATATCCTTTATTGAGTTGTACTACGATTCCCTATTAGGTAAGCATGTTAGTTATTACATAGGATGCTCCATATACCAAACATGTTGTATTGTCTACTTTGTTAAATTCATTGAAAGACCTAGTAGGCAATCTTATCTCATATGATACCTAGGCATTTTTCATCATTCACTATAAGACCTGGCAGATAATCATTCTTATATGATACCCAAGCATGCTATCAAATATATGGTAAGACATGGAAAATATTGACATTATTGTAGATACCCAGGCACATTATCTTTATCATTCACTATAAAACCTGGTAAGTAATCATTCTTATATGATACTCAAGCATGCTGTCAATTATATGGTAAGACCTGGCAGGTAATGACATTATTGTAGATACCCAGACACATTTTCTTTATCATTCACTATAAGACCTAGTAGGTAATCATTCTTATATGATACTCATGCATGCTGTCAAAATATGGTAAGACCTGGCAGGTAATCACATTATTGTAGATACCCAGACACATTATCTTTATTCATTCACTATAAGACATTGTAGCTAGTAATCATTCTTATATCATACTGAGACATGCTATTAAGTGTATGGTAAGACCTAGAAGGTAATCACATTATTGCAGATACCCAGGCACATTATCTTTATCATTCACTATAAGACTTGGTAGGTAATCACTCTTATAGAATACCCAAGCATGCTATCTTTCTGATCCAGGGTTGAAATTCACTCTCGTCAGGTTAAAAGTAGTCTCAACCGTGGCGAACTCATCTACGCTTCTTTCCATGTTCTTTTGTAATTCTTCTACAAATTTTTTCGTTAGTTCTTCATGCTAGGGTTTGACGGCTCGTGTACAAAATCCCTAGTGACACCGAGAGTCCTATTGTAAGCCAACGCCTTTACATTATCTCTGTCACTCTCCTTAGCTTAGTTTTATTGCTTTCGAGTTCTTGTTGCTATTTTCTTTAAGCTTTTCGATTTCAAACTTATATGTTGATTCAAATTTTCTTTCTTAACTATTATGTGCAATTTTTGTTTAAGTTTCTTTTAAATAAAGCATTTCCATAGTCTAGTTGACTCATTTTCTTTCGATGCTAACTTATGCTATTAGATTTATTGAAGAATTAAAAGAAGCTATATAGTTAGTATTAATTAGGGTAAAGAAAGATGCAATGTTAATCATGATAGTTACATTTATTTTGCATTGATCGACTGAAAATCCACTGTTTTGTATTCAAAGTTTGCCTCAAGAGAGAGAGCAATGAGAGAACGTCTAGTCATAATCATTAAGCCAATTTCATGATCTCCTAATTGCTTAGGGAGAATTTATAGATAATCATCCCACCAGTGTACATGTATTACTAAACTTAATACATGTATTATCAAATCTTCCACTTTCTAACTTTATACTAATCTTACGAAACCTCATTAAATTACTGCTACTCACTTAATTAAGCATAAACCAAGGTTAACAAGAAAAAAATCAAGTAAGCATGGAAAAACCCTTCATTAATGTGAATAAACCAGAATTCAAAAATAGACATAATGCAATCTAATACAACAGTAAATCAAAGAATAACTACTCCAATCATTAAACTAAAATATTGACAAAATGGAACTAGGGTGAAAGATCGAGATCGAAGCTCCCATTGACAACATAAGGACTTAATCTCTAGCCTTCATCTCAAGTATGGCAGACTCATCATGAAGAACAAGTAGAAACAAGGCGGAATTGCCTTAAAAGCATTTGAACAGTGCTTAAAATTGCCCACACTTGGGGGATTGTGTAGGTGCTAAAGTTTGCCTCTTAAGTCTTTATTGTCTACAATATTTATAAGAAAAACTAGGGTTGGCTTCGCGACAAGATAGAATAAATAAAAACTTTTATGAGTGCACATGAGTTAGATTGGAAAGGATTCACTAAAATAATTCATAGTAAGTTGCCTAACTAACAAATTAATTAGATGGTTATAACTTGTTTAAAACTAATCTCTAATTAGTTTTGAGCCAACTAATCATTTATTAACAATGTATTAATCATTAGTAACTTGATGTATATTTGGTAAGTTAATTAAATAGTTCTCTATTTAAACTCTAGGGCACAATATAATACCATGTGACACATTAAAAGTTAAAAGGCAACTTACAATACAAAAATATGGCCTATTTCGACTATTTTTTACTGAACGCTATAATTTCTCATTAACATTTTTTTAAGTTTATTAAAGGTTTTTCAGAAACTTTAATAAATATCTACTTTATATTAAAGTCTCTTAGAAACCTTAAAATAAATTATATTTATTTTTTTTGATAGGTTTAAGTTAGACTTGATAAATACTCATATCCAAGACTTCTATATTATTTGAGTTTTAAAAAAAAATTTGTTAAAATTTAACCTGAGACGCATACTAACTGATAGTTTCAAATTAATAAATTTTTTCATGCATTTACAAATAATTATGTGACAGTTGATAAGAATCTATCATTCAACCATCAGATTAATTAATATTAACCAATATGCCAAAAGCGCAATAGCTTAAAACATTAGTCAATTTTCAATGACTAGTGATCATGAGGTCAAGTCCTCCTATACCTAATTGTTGCAGGTGATAAACCACCCAAACAAGCCTTTACGAGGAAGTAATTTAAGGCTTGAGTTTACATTATTGCAAGTAATTCAATGGTTAACCTTGGAATTGTAGTTTCTACACTTTATGGATTAAAGTGTAAAAGAATAAGTGACAAGGGTTCTAATTAGATGAATAAAAAGACTTTAGGGGCCTTTAGCAAGCATAGGGTTTAATTCTTTATTTAGTAAAAGAACGAGGGTCAAATTGAAAAAAAAAACTAAAATTGAACCCCAGGATCTCCTTCACGCTGAATATTCGTCTTCACCCCCATTGTTTTTCGCGAACCGCTCAAACCCATCCCTCAATAGCGATTTCTTATTCCTTCTTCGCAGTGTGTATCAACCTCTTCCTTGTGATTTTAGCTTGGTCGTTCAAGCATTCGATATTGTGACCACATGCAAGAGTTTTGCAAGCTCGAATTGTTCTTCAAGGTGGGCCGAGATGTGTGACTTCGTTTGTCTACACTTAAGTCCTTTGTTCAATTCTTCTTGGCTAATTATTGAAGGTTCAAAGGTCTTGTTTCAGTTTTTTATGATTTTTTGGTTCAGGACCTCTAAGTCTGGCATTGGGGATATTTTCCTTCGTTCGTTCATTCGATTGAAGCTGGTGATATAGCAAGGGTGTTCGTGTATAGCCGAGTAGCTTGTCTGGTTTGGTCGAGTGGATTTATTTTGTCGAAAATGCAGAGTTGAGATTATCTTCTGTCGATGTGAAGTTCATTTTTGTTGGATTAGTTTATGAGTATTTCTATGTTATTTCACTTACGAATCAGTTGGGCTATTTGTTACTTTTGTTGTGATAAACTACTGTTTAAAACAAGTGAAGTTTGTGTTTCAGTTCTCTAGTTGTTGTGCTGCAAATATTTAGGAGAAGAGATTGGAGCTTGTACACATTTAACCGGTCTGTGTTAGTGTTTTGTCAAATGATGCACTGTGCGAAGACACTAGGAGTTGACGGTCTTTTGGATTTGTTTTCTTGGAGCCGAAATGTTCCTTTGGCAGTTGGTATGAGAAGTTTGTTATAGTTAAAGCATGTCTGGTTTGCTTATGCTTCTAGTAATCTTCCTATCAAGTACCAATTTAAAAAGTAAGGTTTAAGGCATGATTCACCTCACTACTTGGGTGTGCTTGTTTTCGCTTAAGAGGTTTATCTAGTTCGAGTGAATCTAGAGTTGTGGTCAAATTGGTTGCTGAGGTTATATCCCTTTTAAGCTAGTGTTGTGGAAGCAAGATTAGCAAGTTCGGATCGTGTAAGCGAGTGTTGTAGTTTTGACCCTTACCTACCTATCATTGATTTAGTTCTTAAATGCTTACTTGTATTTATTGCTTACTTGTAGGCAGTGTTATAAAAGAAGCGGTCAGGCGCGCGCCTAGGCGCGAGGTGCAACTGGCGGGTCTCGCCTGTGGCGGTAGGCGCAGCCAGGATAAAAAGGTGCGCGCCTTGCCGCGCCTATTGTGAAGCCTTGGGCGCGGCGAGACACTTTTTTTGAAATGCGGTTTCAGCAAAACGACACGTTCTTTCCTTCATTTGAACCAAACGACGTTATGGCTGAAGATAGTTTGAGAAAATATCCTGCTTGTAAGTATTCTCGATTGGTAAATGTCGAAGACCTTAACTCTATGGTATGTAGGTTTTATTCTAAGGTAACAAAAGGAGGTGTTTATAGAATGAAACAACACCTAGTTGGGGGTTGTAGAAGTACAACAACATGTAAAAAATGTCCTGATCATGTAAAAGAAGAACTCAAAGCATATATGTCAAAAAGAAAGAAGGGGAAAGAACAAAGAAATTTGATGATGCCTGAAGATGATTATACATTTGAAGAAGATGATGAAGATGAGACCGAGACCGAGTATACTTCTACTTACGGTTCTTCTGGTAACAAGAGGTCTACAATGATGTCATCATCAACAAGTTCAAACATTGCAAAGAAGGCAAAACAAAAGGGTCTAATGGATGTTTTTTTTGCTCAAAATCCAAAAAACGTGATTCCAAATCCGAAGGAATTAGAAAGAAAAAAAACAACCTTAAATGCTGCTTACAATAAGAAGATGAGGGAAGATGCCGTCCAAAAAATTGCTCGATGGTTCTATGATGTTGGAGTACCCTTTAATGGTTGTACTTATAGCACCTTCGGACCTATGATTGAAGCATTAGGTAGATTTGGTCCTTGTTTGAAACCACCTACTTATCATGAATTAAGAGTTACATGTTTGAAGAAGGAATTGGCTAAAACAAATGAACTGATGAAGGGTCATAGAGAAGAGTGGAAGAAAGTTGGATGCACCATAATGACCGATGGATGGACAGATCGAAGAAATAGGACTCTACTTAACTTCCTAGTTAACAGTCCTAAAGGAACAATGTTCATTGAATCAATTGATGCATCATCTTATGTAAAAGACGGAAAGAAAATGTTTGAATTATTAGATGATTTTGTAGAACGGATTGGAGAAGAGTATGTGATACAAGTTGTTACTGACAGTTCATCTACAAATGTGATGGCAAGTAAGAATTTGAATTGCTAATTCAGTAATTTTTCTCTTGTTAAAACACTGGTTTCTTTTCTTAACATGTACTTTCTTTTTTTATCCATTAGGGAGATTATAAGAAGTAAAACGGCCTTACTTGGTTTGGTCACCATGTGCTGCTCATTGCTTGGATTTGTTGTTGAAGATATCTTCAAGATCCCTTATATATGAAAAAAATTACAGAGAGCCTTGAAGGTTAGCAATTTCATTTATGGTCGTCCTGGGTTACTAAGCATGATGAGGAAATACACTAATAACAACGAGTTGATCAGACCGGCCAAGACTCGTTTTGCAACTGCTTGTATTACGTTGTCAAGTATGCATCGTCTAAAATCTAATTTGAGGACGATGTTTACTTCTGAATATTAGATAGCTAGCAAATGAAGTAATGAACAACAAGGAAAAAAAGTAGTAAAACAATCATGATGGCTAGCTTTTGGAACACTATCACTTTTTCTCTCAAAGTCTCAAGTCCTCTAGTATGGGTTCTTCGCTTGGTCGATAACGAAAGGAAGCCTGCCATGGGGTATCTTTATGAAGCAATGGATAGGGCTAAGGAAGCCATAGCAAACAATTTCAATGATGAAAACAAATACACGGATGTATTTGCCATCATTGATAAAAGATGGAATCTTCAGTTGCATCGACCGTTGGATGCAGTTGGAATTTCTCTAAACCCGAAATTTTACTATTCAAATACCAAGTTGCAAATGATGTTGAAATTTCAACTGGATTTCATTCATGCATGGAAAGAATGACTCCTTCTGTAGAGATACAAGACAAAATATTTGAAGAACTTACCATGTATAAGAAAGCTGAAGGATTGTTTGGAACCGCCATGGCTATTAGACAAAGAAATAAACGATCTCCAGGTAATTAACAATTTGGAATCTGAGTACTTGTTTATTTGAAAATTGAAAGTTCTTAAATCTTAACATCATTTTTAATCTGGATCTATATAGTGGAATGGTGGGATGATTTTGGAAAATCAACTCCGAACTTGTAAAAGTTTGCTATAAGAATTTTAGGTCTTACCTGCAGTGCATCCAGATGTGAGCGAAATTGGAGTGTTTTTTAACAGGTTAGATTTTATTAGTATTAAAGAAATTCTCCTTCACACTTCATTTGGTGGAACTTCAATTATGGCGAAACTTTTCATGATGCAGCTTCATAGCAAAAAGAGGAACAAGCTCGATCAACGACGTCTCAACGATTTGGTATTCATAACATACAATAGAGTATTGAAACGTCGATTTAACATTAAAGATGTTGCAAAACCCATCTCTTTACAAGATATTGATGAGAGTAATAAGTGGTTGGTCGGATGATTAGAGGATGATGATTTTGAAGAAGATAGAGATCTTGTTTTCAACAACGATGAAGATTCATTAACATGGGGTGATGTTTCAAGAGCATGTGGTTCTAAAGAACCTGCTTATTATTCTAGAGCTACCTTAAAAAACAAGGTTAAGGCTCAATGTTCGTCATCACGAGATCCCCGTCCATCATGATCGCGACCCAAACACGCCACATCGTCTAGACGACTTGCTTTGCATGACCAAGATACCGACACAAATGAAGAAAAAGATGCAAGTTTGTATAAATCCAATGTTTTAGAGGCCAAGATCGAAGACATATTCAGTGACAATGATGATGATGAAGATGATGATTTAGATATTTAGATTATTATGTTTAAACTATTGTAGACTTGTAGTGTTTGTTTCATTTGCATCATTTGTGTTATTTATGAATAGTTAGATCATTAGATTATTTATAATTAATGTATATTTCATATTCATCTTGAGTTTTGATTGAAAATATAAACCTATATATATTTTTTAAATTCTTTTTAATATAGTGCACCTTAAGTAAAAAAGCTCGCGCCTTGTTGGGCTTTTTAAAACACTGCTTGTAGGTTAAGGAGCTTACCTAGAACGTTCACTTTGAAATGAAATCTAGTTTCTACCGGTTCTAGTTGAACCAAGTGTAATGGACTATACTCGGATTGGGTGCTTAGACCATCTTTACTTCTTTCTATTTGTTCCATGTTATTCTTTATTTGAATAAAGCTATTTACTGGATGCATAGTAATTTAGTTGAACCAAGTGTAATGGACTATACTCGGAGTGTGACATGCGTAGTTAGATTTAGAAGAACCAAGCATCTCTACGTGGATAACTTCTTTTACTTACATGATACTTGTGTGCTAATATGATTTTAAAATTATTGTCTCCAAATAAATCAAACTATCAAATAAGTATAAAACATTGTCAAGTGAAAATAAATCTTTGATAGGTGAAAATGCATGTCTGGAAAATGGATCAAATAATGAATTATTGCATAATGAGATTGATGTTTGTAGTGATGAGAAAAATGCATTAAATGATAAAATAAATTTTCTTGAAAAAAAGAACAAAAACTTCAAATCTTTATTATGTGAATTAAAAATTGAATTGGGTAACTTGAGAAATGAAAAAGAAGAAATTGATTTTTGTTCATTAAAATTAGAACATGAAATTGCTAGCTTTAATCATAAAATTATGGATTTGGAAACTAGTAATTCATTTTTAGAAAATGATAAATTTGCCTTAAATAACAAAATTAAATTTCTTGAATGTGAGCCTTGAAAATAATAATTTTTGCATATGCTTAAAGAAAGGGAAGTGTTTGCTATTAAAGAGCTTGAAATTGCAAAAGCATTTATAAAGAAATTGACAACTAGTGCTCAAGGATTAGATAAAATTATTGACATTGGTGAAACTTTTGATGACAAAAAGAGTGAGACTATGTGGATAAAAATCTGTCATCTTGTTCTAAAACTATTTGTGTTAAGATTACTCCTTGTATGTCCAAAAGTATTTTACTCAATGTGTCGAAGTTGGTTTACTTTAATTTGTTGTCAAAGCATGAAAAAGTTAAAAATACCAACAAGAACTAAACTTTTATGCATGAAATTGCTAAATATAAGTGTGATCATAATGATAAGCATGAAAAAGATAGAAATATTTGAAAAATATGCATAGTGCTAAATTTGCATGTAATCATAAAAATGCTACAAATATGCATATAAAATCTATATTTATTCCTACATGTCATTATTGTGGACTTAAAGGTCATATTAGACCAAATTACTTTAAATTGAAAAATACTTCGACAAATAATTTCTTTCATAACAATAATGTGAAAAATTATTTAGTTAAAAACAAATTTATGTCATTGAAATGGTTAGTGGCACAGTGGTTTCATTTTTTGGTGTTAATCTAGTTCAACACCAGCAGCAACACTTATAATTTTCTTGAATTTCATAGGAAATTTTGCATGTTTGGTAACTTCTTTATTTTTGAACAGTTGAGATGAATGTTCTATGATATTTTTTATATGGAAATTATATCTCTATAATTATTGGAATTTTAATTCTTAAATATGATTGATTTTTCCATTAAGTATCTTGAAAAAATTTGTTGATGTCGAATAATGGTCAACGAATATCCACAGGAGATTTGTTTTAACTGAGGACGAAAATGCCTGCAAAAAAGAAAAAATTAGGACACATTGGTGTGGTGTGAGCCACAGGGTCTCTGATGCCTAAGTCAGTAATAGAATTTAGGAAGATAATTTATAATATTAGGAATGGCTTAAAAACACTTATCTTAGGATCCCTCCATTGAAAGGGAAAAATGACTTGACTTTTATAGCAGTCGATTTCGTGACTGCTGCAGCTCACTTATGGCGATATAATGGCCGACCGTTAGAAACGTCCGTCATTAAGCTGGTAAGAATACCAGCGTAACTCCTGACTGTTACCCTTTGGAGGTGTAACATTCTTGACTTTGGACTCGATTAACTCTTCAGAGAGTTCTGGCCTCCACGGCCAACCCAATCGGAACGACCTACTTAATGTAACGTGCAACGCCACAGTGCAGCGCCTCCATATGTTATTTGGACTCGATCGACTCTTCGAAGAGTCCTAACCTCCACAGCCAATCCACTCGGATTGACCTACTCGTTGTAATAGGCGACGCCACGGGGTGCAGCGCCTCCAAACCTTAATTGGACTCGGTCGACTCTTCGGAGAGTACTGACCTCCGTGGCCAATCCACTCGAATTGACCTACTCATTGTAATGGGCGACGTCACGGGGTGCAGCGCCTCCAAAAGTTACTTGGACTAGGTCGACTCTTCGGAGAGTCCTGACCTCCACGGCCAATCCACTCAGATTGACGTACTCGTTGTAACGGGCGACGCCACGGGGTGAGCGCCTCCAAACATTACTTAGACTCGGTGGACTCTTTGGAGAGTCCTGACCTCCACGACCAATCCACTCGGATTTACCTACTCGTTGCCGGACCGAGAAGTGTGAGGTTATAAGGGCCGACCCCAAGAGGAGTTAAACTTGCTTGGCCGACCTTTGGGGGTCGGCAAAAGTCGTGGCCGACCCCTCGAGAATAGGCGAGGCTGACACTTAGGGGTCAGAAAAAGTCGTGTCGACCCCCGGGGGTCGGCAATAGGCGAGGCTGACCCCCGGGGGGTCGGCAATTGGCTTGGCCGACCCTTGGGGGCCAACGTTGGCTTGTTTGTCCTTCGGGCGATTTCCAACCTCTTCCGAGTCTTTTGAGATATTTTAGCCTACAATATTACCTCCATTCTTCCTTTTCGGACTTACTTTGTTGCCTGAATTTGAAGACTAGTTCGTTGGTTAGAAGGTTCTCTTTTTAGAGTGTCACCTTTTTAGGCATTTTTTTTAGCAATTTGGCCAAGTAGGCTCCCTTTGCAGAGACTCGTTACCTTTGGCTCTTTTTGGCCAAGTAGTCTCCTTTTTTTCAGATACTTGCCACCTTTGAGAACCTTTTCTAATTTTTTGTCAAGTAGGTTCTTTTTTCTAAAACTCACTACACTTGGGTGTTTTTTCAAAATTTAGGCTAGGTAGGCCCTCTTTGTGGAGACTTATCCATTTTTTAGCACTTATTTCACTTGAAGGTTCATTCGGCTCCCTTGGTAGGAACTTGCCTATTTTCAAGTGCCTTTCAAAACTCACAAGTTACTTAGGCTCTTTTTGTAAAAGTTTTGCCCATTTATCTTCCTTTCAAAATTTTCAGGCTACTTGGGAACTTTTTATAAAAGTCTCGCCTGTTCAGCCATTTGTTCAAATTTCGTGGGTAGTTAGGTTCTCTTTGCTAGAGATCTGCCTTTTTCCTAACTTCGCTATTCGCAGATTACTCGTTACGTTGGCTGTCATGGACCATTCATCTGATTATGAGACTGAGTCCTACCACCTTAGCCTCCTTTTTTTAAAAGAGGACTCGGCATAGGGCCTTGGTAGTCGTAGGTGGCTTCCAACACTTAGACCGTGTTCTTTGGAGTCCACAACCTGCAGAGTATACTGACTTCGAACGCTTCTTTAGTGGTGGAGATCTCCTTCCCTTGCTTTTAGGACTCCCACCAATGGTATGGTGGACCTTACTTCGGAGGACTGCCCACACGCGCTCCTCTCGGTCGTCTAGCATCAATCAATTCAAGTGGGACTTGGCCCAAGCTCATGAGAGTTAGGGTGTTACTAAGGTCGCCTTGGCTAACTTTCAGACTTTTGCTAAAACGGTCCAATGTCTTATCGCTTGAACTTACAAGGACGACTCATCTACCCTCGCTCGGCTTTGTCAGGAGTTTGACTTTTGCTAAAGTGAAGTTATAGGATGCCTCACATTTAGTTAATTTAGTTGAAAGGCTCTCTTGCCTTTGAAACATTAGAGAACAACTTTGGCTCGACTACTACCGGTTGGGCGCTAGACCGAGTTAAAGACTGGGTTACCCATGGTACCCTCTTGTCTTTCTCCAAGTCTTTTTACGCCACCACAGCAGTAGAGGTCGTTAACCTTTCTTTGTCGGCTTCGAGTCTGGACTTCCTGGTGATCCAGTGCAGGTTGCTCATGACTTTCGCCTTTCCCAAGGTGCGTCTGAGAATGACCTCCTTGGTCATGCTCTTCCAGCTAGGATCGAATATGTCCAACATGCACACAAGTTAGATAGGAACGAATTCACTAAATTAATACGTAGTTAGTTACCTGACTAATAAACTACTTAGATGGTTAATTTATATTAACCCTTAATATGCCAAAAGTGAAATAGCTCAATAACATCAATGAATATCCAATGACAAGTGATCATGAAGTTATGTCCTCCGACACCTAATTGTAGTAGAACACAAAAACAAACTAACCTCGAACATGTGTTGATATTTTTGAAATCGAATATGTGCTTATTTCTTATACGTTGAATCAATTTCTATAACATACATATAGTGAAACATTAAGCGGGGATAGCTCAGTTGGGAGAGCGTCAGACTGAAGATCTGAAGGTCGCGTGTTCGATCCACGCTCACCGCAGATAGCAACGACTTCACTAAATTAATATGTAGTTATATTATACCTTCATATGCCAAAAGTGAAATAGCACCTAATTGTAGTAGAACACAAAAACAAACTAACCTCGAATATATGTTATATTTTTGAAATCTAATAAGTGCTTCTTTCTTATACGTTGAATCGATTTCAATAACATACATATACTGAAACACCAAGTGAGGATAGCTTAGTTGGGAGAGCGTCAGAATGAAGATTTGAAGGTCGTGTGTTCGATCCACGCTCATCGCATTTTTGGTAATATTCATTCATATTAGAGGAAGCTAGCGGGTGGCAGCACTATTGCATCCTTCCGCAACATGCACACGAGTTAGATAGCAATGACTTCACTAAATTAATACTTAGATGGTTAATTTATATTTTTGAAATCGAATATGTGCTTATTTCTTATACGTTGAATCGATTTCTATAACATACATATACTGAAACATCAAGCGGGGATAGCTCAGTTGGGAGAGCGTCAGACTGAAGATCTGAAGGTCGCGTGTTCGATCCATGCTCACCGCATATAGCAACGACTTCACTAAATTAATATGTAGTTATATTATACCTTCATATGCCAAAAGTGAAATAACACCTAATTGTAGTATAACACAAAAACAAACTAACCTTGAATATGTGTTGATATTTTTGAAATTTAATTAGTGCTTATTTCTTATACATTGAATCGATTTCAATAACATACACATTCTAAAACACCAAGCGGGGATAGCTCAGTTGGGAGAGCGTCAGACTGAAGATCTGAAGGTCGCGTGTTCGATCCACGCTCACCGCATTTTTGGTAATATTCATTCATATTTTGCATTGTATCAATATCTAACTTCGCAGCACTATTGCATCCTTCCGCAACATGCACACGAGTTAGATAGCAACGACTTCACTAAATTAATACGTAGTTAGTTACTTGACTAATAAAATACTTAGATGGTTAATTTATATTATCGGTGAATATCCAATGACAAGTGATCATGAAGTTTTGTCCTCCAACACCCCTAATTGTAGTAGAACACAAAAACAAAGACAAACTAACCTCGAACATGTGTTGATATTTTTGAAATCTAATAAGTGCTTATTTCTTATACGTTGAATCGATTTCAATAACATACATATATTGAAACACCAAGCGGGGATAGCTCAGTTGGGAGAGCGTCAGACTGAAGATCAGAAGGTTGTGTGTCCGATCCACGTTCCTCGCATGATTGTATCGATATCTGCACTATTGCATCCTTCCCCAACATGCACACGAGTTCGATAGGAACGAATTCACTAAATTAATACATCTCTAATTAGTTTTAAATGAACTAAAGTATCAACTATTTGTCTTTTTTATAGAAACATTAAACATAACCTAAGGACTTGCATTTCTATTTGTGTTTTGGAACTTTTGCTTGTTACAATTTAACTCGAGAAACTACGAACTAATCGCCTAAAATTAATATTTTATAATGCATTTACAAATAATTATATGGTAGTTGATCAAAATTTATCAGTCAACCATAGGTTTAATTTATATTAACCCTTAATATGCCAAAAGTGAAATAGCTCAATAACATCAGTGAATATCCAATGACAAGTGATCATGAAGGTATGTCCTCCGACACCTAATTGTAGTAGAAAACAAAAACAAATAACCTCGAACATGTGTGGATATTTTTGAAATCGAATATGTGCTTATTTCTTATATGTGGAATCGATTTCAATAACATACATATACTAAATCATCAAGCGGGGATAGCTCTGTTGCGAGAGCCATTAGTAGAAACTAGAGTTTTACTGATGGGCATATGCCGACATTATTTATAAATAGTGTGGGACATACGACCGTCATCAATACAGGTGAAATTAAAGACATTTAGTGACAGGTCAAAACTGACACCGAAAAACTTTGGTGTCACGCAAGATGAGTGACACCAAAATTTATTTGATGCCGCTATATTGTGTCGGTTTTTGCGCCCAACATTAAATTTTTTTTTTTTTTTTTAAATGATTTGTTCATGTTGGTCGGGCTCGTTTTGATTTAATAGTTGTCTTTTTTATAATATCTTTTGTGGGTCACCATTTGTACACGAGATTAAAAGTCTCAAAACTTGTTTTTAAAAAAGCTAAGTGATGATTTGTCTATTTCAAGGAAAATATAATATGAAAAATGCCTTGAAAATGTCAAACCACCAAAATTTTACCTAGTATTCATTTATTCACCTCTAAACTTATCTATAAATTCAATTTAACTTTTAACTTTTGTTAAATTAACTAAAATTTTGGCAGCAAAAGGATGTAACATTAATATTACCAATACATATATTAATCCTGTAAATTCAAATAATGAAATAGTATCCTACTAGAAATTAAAATACACAATATATAGAGACTTTGCCTCGCTAGAAAGTTTTGCATAATATATATAGAGACTATGTATGAACAATAATTCCATAATATATATGAAACTGTATAAAAAATGTTATACAATAACTAATATTTGTTTGCTAATAAAAACCTACCTATGAAGTCTGCCCATTCGATTCGTACTTCATCCATATCTTCTTGAGTGTATGGTTTCGAGGTGTTAAACTAAAGCATAACACAATATTTCAAAATTGGTAAACAAAAAGTTTTGGTGAATGAAGTAAAACAAAAGCTTACTAGTTTCGTGTTGGATATCATCTTTCGCATGAACAATTGGACAAAATATCGACACACTATTGATCCCAATCGATGAGGACACTAGTGAACAAAATTTTATCATTAATATAATAGTTGTACATGACAAAAATCAAAGAAATCTATGATTTTCTTTTAAGTACCTTCACCGATTTCCATGTTAATTTTGTGGATGTGAACCCATTTTTTGATTGCCACAATCAATAAGAACTATATAACAAAAGTGAAAACATTAGGATAATAAGATAATTGAAACAAAAAAAACTACAAAAATTTTTTTACGTATTTACGATATGAGCTAAACTCTCATCGGGCATCTTCTGACCGAGTGAGTTCAGAATATAAACAGTCCCATCTTCATGAATTATGACTACTAAAACCCAATGGTTCCTAAATGACACAATGATGATTATAAACAGTACAATCTTCATAGATTACACGCTAGGAAGTTTAAAATTTAAAAATGCATACCAGGTATTAAAGGGAAAGAAGTCACGTTGACGGACATCTGTAATCATGTCAAAACGATCAGCAAGATTCTTAATTTGCTCTTATTGATTTTAATTTCCCAAAATTGATGCAAAACTATACCGTCTACTAGTAAGTAGTTATCGAGAATCTGTTGATCGTAAGTAGCCCAAATGTAGCGATATAGATTTAGGAAACATTAGTAAATGTAAGAAGTTGAGATAATAATTGAAAATGATATAGTAGTTACATAATGTAACAAAGAATGGGAGTATAGCCAATTTCTTCCATCTCACAATATTGCAAAATGTCTTCTCTGACAAGAAAGCAATTGTTATGAAAACCAAACATATTTTCGGTAAGATCTACTTGAAGCATGTCACTATCACTCATACTATATTTGGAAAAATGATAAACCAGCTTGATTGTGGTTGGAAGCGTCATGCCTGATTGATGAGATTGTGTATCTGACACAACCTTCTTACCTTCGTTTGAAAGTGATGGCTATGACAATAAATTTAATCTATCATTAATAAAATAATGATGTGGTATATACTATAAAGAGGAAATATAAAATTAAATACCTCTTTCGATACTTTGGTTGTCTTAATAATCCATGCACGCGGCCATGTCACAAAAGTGTTTACGGCTTGTCCAAGGTATTGAAGCTCGTCGTTTAGAGGAATTGGAAGGTCCAAATCCTCGTTTCCAATTATTAAATCCACTAGGATGCCGGCGTTGTACTTTTCTAGTGGAAGACCATGAATCTTAGCAGGTGCGCCGCTCAATTCATACATTGTGTCAATGGCAACAATGTTTTCTTTATTTTCAATGGCAAGTTGACATGCCACACCCTTTAAAGGAACACATAGTTAGAGTAATATCGATATTAATTTGATAATATAATAAATTAAATTAATTTAATAATATGCAACTTACTTCTTCTATGGCTTTGACATCGGGATGGTCAATGCATGATTCTCTAATGACTTCGGGTGTTTGAAGGATCTCATTTGCATGTCTCATTGGTTCTTCCGATATCGAGTGTGATTGATCATGATTACTTCACATACAAGGAGAGCAACCAACTTGTCTATTTCTCATACTATCATTTGGACGAGCCATCTTGAAAAAATAGATGAGGATAAAAATTGACCCACGCCCATAACACGTCCTCAATGCTCTGGTGTTCCCAATGCTTCTATCAAAATATCTGCACCTCGATGTGCATTTTCTTACTTATTCTGAAATGAAATATGATCAATTAAATAAAATTAATCTATCAGAGATTTAAAGTGTTAACTGTACTATCAATTAAACATCCTTACAATTCGATTTGAGGCTTAAATCGAGTCTTCATCGACATATACTTTATTATCTCCCTTTCGCCCTTCCATCCAAAGTAGTGCACGTGAGGATGGATCAGATTTAATATTTACGCCTTAAATGCACCAAACAATGAATTAGTAAAGTGGAATAAAATAATCATAACATATAATATACATTGAGGTTTAGAATTCTTACTAGCCCATGACCGAGTTAAGCATAACCCTTTTTGGCCATATGATGAAGATATTTAAGAAGATTTCGTCTCTCGTTTTGCTCTTCACTATTTTTATGTGTTTTAACACATTAGTAATATGTTAAACATTAAAATAATATACAAAATACAAAAGAAATAGTTACCTTAAATTCCTCTGATAATCGAATGTTTACAAAATGATCTCATTGTTCTTTTGCGATGTATCAGTACTTAGTAGGCGGATGTACTAATTTTTCATGGTCTTTGTTTATAAACGACTTGATATAATCTTTAGTGAGATTGTATCTAAGTGTTCTGAATGTCCTCACCATAGACATCATGATCCTATGTTTGGACATAGGATCCACCTGAAATGACATCTGTTTAAAATAGAATAAGATCGGGTTAGTTATAGTATGTAATACATAATAATATTTAGTTAAGTAAGTATTTACCTATATGCATTCCAGACATTCTCTTTTAATTGATCAGGGACATCACCCTAAGTAATGTAGGTGAGAGGTTTCTGTGATCTAACACATACACCAATATAACTATGCAATTTCTTCTCACTATCTCCAATTTTTAAACCTTTAGAGTTATATTGAACTACGCGCCATTCTCCAACCATTCTATCCTGAGCGAGCTCACGCAAGAGTGTCACGTCTCTAGTGAACCTGTTTCGAGCAGGTCTGTTCACGGGTGTACCATCAGCATAATCACTCTCCGAGCTAGACATGATGCCAATCTGCACAAGAGAGAGAAGATATGTTAAAAGCATAATTGGTTAAATTATCTTCAAAATGACTAATATATAAGTAAACAAGTCATCATCACAATAACTAACCTATTTATTTATTCATGTATTCTCACAATCATTTCTAATATAGGTGAACTAGTCATCATCAATAATATTAGGCAATGTTTCGATAACTCTGTACCCACAATCTTGGCCGGTATCAACTTCATCATGAACATGATCTTCAACTATTCTTTGTGGAGGTATCAAAACCACCGAGCGATGTGGATTAGGTGGATCTTTTATATAGAATACTTGCTTTGCTTGAGTTGCTAAAATGAAGATGTTAGATTCGGGGCTAATGCGAATAAGGTCTAAAGTTGTAAATCCAATGTCGTCTACTTTAATTCCATAATTATTTTCAACCCAATCACATTTGAATAAAGCAACTGTAAAATTATGATAATCAAGCTCCCAAATTTCTTTAAGTACGCCATAAAAAGTCAATTCATACATAAGGGGATTTTTGTCCTTCGAGCTAGAAACTTGCAAAGTTTGTGCCGTTATCATAACTCCACTATTTTGCACACTTCTAAGATCATCTCGAATTTTTGTATGCTATTGAATACCATTGACCATATAACTATTATAAGTGGTCACTTATGAACGCAGTCCATGTGAGGCACTTCAACATAGATGATATATAATTGTTCTGAACCCCTTAAGTGAGCCCAACACGATCACGCAACCAACTACTTAATTTTTGATTATGTTCGTCTTGAAGCCATTTTTATTTTTAGACCTACTAGGATTCAATTTAGTCAAACATCTGCATGTGTTTATCTACAAATGGATGCACAACGTCTAAGTTATGTAGTACATACAAATGAGCTTTATCAATCATATCCTTAGTTGGTGTTTTATAATTAACAGTAGATAATGATCGATCAATCTTATTTGCATCTGCATTATTTGATGATAACAATCCAACAGATACAACTCCTTGTAAAAGTTTAGAGCATAACTCTATCGACTCTTCTACTGTATAATTTTCTTCAATGCATCCCTCTAGTCAATTTCTATTACGAACATAACATTTCAAAATCTTCATATACCTTTCAGAAGGATACATTCACCTCAAATAAACTGGTCCACAAAATTTTATCTATCTTACAAGATGAACCACAAGGTGAACCATTATTGTGAAAGAATGATGGTGGAAAAACTTCTCTAAAAGACATAAAATGACCACTACATCATCTTGCAATCCTTTCAACATAGTTGAATCTATCGACTTAGAATATATAGCATTAAAGAAAAAGCATAGACGATTGATAGCGTATCGAACATGTTTAGACAAAATACCAAGAATTGCTACAGGCAGTAGTTGTTGCATCAAAACATGATGATCATGCGATTTTAACTCGTAAAGTTTCAAATCACTAATCGGCATTGTTTTACTTATGTTGGATGAATATCCTTCAGGTACTTTTCTTTCCCATTTTTTTGGCTAACTCGGATCTGATATTGATCAATTCAATTAAGTCTTGACGTGTTTTTAACACATCTTTTGTTTTAGCAGGAATATCAAGCAGGGTTCCAATAATATTAGAACAAACATTCTTCTTGATGTGCATGACATCTAAACAATGTCGCACGTGAAAATGTTTCCAATACTCCAATTAAAAAAAAGATTTCTTCTTCCAATTAGTGTTTGTAGGTTGTTTTTTTCTACGTTCTTTACGATGAGTAAATTGAAAAATATTTAGTTCCTCAAGAATCTCTTCGCCGCTTAACGGTTCAGGAGCTACTCCGAATTCTTGTTCCCCATTAAAAGCTTTCTTTTGTTGTCTATATGGGTGTCGAATAGGTAGATATCTCTGATGTCCAAGGTATGCCATCTTTTTTCCTTTAGGTAAATAAATAGATGTTATCTTCTCTCTACATATGGGACATGCATGATACCCGTTTATAGTACACCCATAGAAATTCCCATATGCAAGGAAATCATTAATGGTCCACAACAAAATAGCTTTCAAGGTGAAACGTTGTTGACGATGTGCATCAAAACATTCAATACCTCTATTTCAACATTCAATACCCATGGAGGTAGCTTGTAAGTCACCAACATCACTGCCCAACAACTATATCTAGTACTTTGGTCTCCATGTGGATTTACACCATCTGTTGATAAAGCTAGACAAAGATTCCTCGATTAACTAAATTTAGGCAATCTTTCGTCTATTTGTTTCCATGAGAGTGTATCGGCTGGATGTCTTATATTCCCATCGACCTGCCTGACAGTAGCATGCCACGTCCGTAATTTTGAAGTTTCTTTACTTCGAAACATTCGTTCAAATCTTGGAATGGGAGAGAAATACCATATGACTTTTACTGGGATATTTTTACCCCTACTTGCACATTCTTTCGAACTTTCCATCTTGGTATTCCACATGTAGGATACAATTCTGCATTAGCGAGTTCTTTTCGATAGAAACAACAGTCATTGATGCATGCATGAATCTTTTTATAATTTATTCCTAATGTACTTAAAATCTTGTCGGCATAATAGATAGATATTAGAATTTCATTAGGATAAGGCAATAGAATGCTCAATAGTTCTAACAACTCTGTAAAACTCTTATCACTCCATCCAAACTTTGCTTTCAAATTATAAAGCTTAATCAATGCAGATATCTTAGTAAAATTATTACCATTTGGGTATAATGGTTTCTTGACATCCTCTAATGATTGCTCAAATATTGGCAATTTTTTGTTAAAATAGTCGGGTGTAGCCTCAAACATTCATATTTGGTCATCCAAATCATCATCTATAATTTGATCGATTGAAACACTTTCAATATTGCTTCTTTTCCTCGATATAGATTCTCCATGCCAAATCCATGTGTCATAACTTTGATTGATATCATTTACAAATAAATGGTCTCTTACTACATTCACATTTTGGTACTTGGCGACATTCACACATTTCAAACATCAACAACAAACAACATTTAACCCTTTGGATTGTCGTAACACATTTTCTATAAAATTCTCAACTCCTAAACTATATTCTTGTGACATTCGATCCTTAGGCATTCACAACTTATCCAAATCCCAACTAAAATTATACCTATACACAAGGTAAAAATCCAAAAACACAAAGTTTTAAGGGACTACTTTAAGGCACTACTTTAAAATTCAAAAAGTCAGTCACTACTTTAAAATTCAAAAAATTAGTCATTACTTATAATATAAATTTAACATCGAAAATAAATAAAACTATTTAAAACATATAACTAAACCCATAAACAATTCCTAAAAAATTGCATTCGTACCTTTGAAATATAGGGGGTGAAAGAGAAGAGCCCGGATCTGTTCAACAAGTTGTAACAAGAGATGAAAAGCAAAATGGTGAAGAGTTTGTGGAGGTTTTGAGAGGGTTTGTGAGAGAGTTTCAGTCGCAGGTTAAGTTAAAAGAGAGGGAAGAAGAAGAAAAAGAGGCGTTTTTGGGAAGAAGAAGATTCGACCACGGGTAAAGAGAAAAGAGAAGGAAGAAGAAAAAGAAAATGACATTTTTGGGAAGAAGAGAGAAGAAGAATGTTGTGAATTCAAAACATATTCTCGGTAAGATCAACTTGTATCAATCACTATCACTCATACTATGTTTAGCAAAGTGATAAACCAACTTATGTGTGGTTGGAAGCGCAATGTGCCTGATTGATGAGATTGTGTATCTGACACAACCTTCTTACCTTTGTTTAGAAGCGAAGGATATGACAATAAATTTCATCTATTATTAGTAAATTAATAGTGTGGTACATACTATAAAGAAGAAATGTAAAATTAAATACCTCTTTCGATACGTTGGTTGTCTTAATAATCCATGCACGCGGCCATGACACAAAAGTGTTGACGGCTTGTCCAAGGTATTGAAGCTCGTCATTTAGAGGAAATTGGAAGGTCCAAATCCTCGTTGTTTCCAATTATTAAATCCACTAGGACATGGGCGTTGTACTTTTCTAGTGGAAGACTATGAATCTTAATAGGTGTGTCGCTTGATTCATACATTATGCCAATGGCAACAATGTTGTCAACATTTTTAATGGCAAGTTGACATGCCACACCTTTCAAAGAAACACATAGGTAGAGTGATACCTATATTAATTTGATAATATAAGAAATGAAATGAAATTAATAATATGCAACTTACTTCTCCTAAGTCTTCGACAATAGGATGTACAATGCAAGGTTGATCTCTAATGACTTAAGGCGTTTGAAGAATCTCATCAGCTTGCCTCATTGGTTCTTCAAGAATCAAGGGTGATTGATCGTGATTACTTCCCATACAAGGAGAGCAACCAACTTTGCTAACATGTCCTTGATGCTTGGGTGTTCCCGTACTATCATTTGGACGAGCCATTTTGAAAAAAAGCAGATGGATATAGAAATTGACCAACGCCCCTAACACGTCCTCGATGCTCGGGTGTTCCCAAGCCTTCAGTCAAAATATCTACACCTCGATGTGCATTTTCCAACTTATTATGAAATGAAAATATTATCAATTAATTAAAATTAATCTATAAGAGATTTGAAGTGTTAACTGTACTATCAATTAAACATTCTTACAATTCTATTTGAGGCTTAAATCGAGTCTTCATCGACATGCACTTTATTCTTTTCCTTTCGCCCTTTCATCCATAGTAGTACACGTGAGGATGGATATGATTTAATATTTACACCCTAAATCCACCAAACAATGAATTAGTAAACTGAAATAAAATAATCATAACATATAATATATATTAAGATTTACAATTCTTACTAGCTCATGATTGAGTTGGGCATAACCCTTTCTAGCCGTACGATGAGGATTTTTAAGGAGATTTCATCTCTCTTTTTGCTATTCACTATTTTTCTGTGTTTAATTAACACATTAGTAATATGCTAAACATTGAAATAATATAAAAAATACAAAATAATTAAGTAGCTACCTTAAATTCCCCTAATAATCTAATATTTACAAAATGATCTCATTGTTCTTGTGTGATGTATGTGTATTTTGTAGGCGGGTGGACTAACTTCTCATGGTCTATGTTTATAAACGGCTTGATATAATCTTTGGTGAGATTGTATCTAAACGTTCTGAATGTCCTCGCCATAGACATCATGATCCTATGTTTTGACATTAGATCCACCTGAAATGACATATAGGGTTTTAGCCGCGAGTAAAGAGAAAATAAAGCTGAGAAGAAGAAGAAAAGTAATGGAGTTTTTGGGGAAGATGAAGAAGAAGAAGCTTGAAAATGGAGTGGAGTTTCGGTGAAAATTAGGGAGCAAATAAGCTTGAAATGAAGAAGAAAGCAGAATCATACTTAAAAAAATGAAACTGAAGAAATGTGTCGAAACTGAAGAAAGAGAAAAATATAACTGAAGTTTTGAAATACGATTTTGGTGTCAGTCGACCTTTTATTGTCCGTCAAACTGACAACAATTACTTTTGGTGTCGGTTTGACTGACACCATATATCTGTTGGGCCGGTTTTTTAATATATGATGTCGGTTCTTTTGGTTTCGGTCTGACTAACAGCAAAAGTAATTTTGGTTTCGGTCATATTTGTTGTCGGTCTGACCGACACTAATTGTCCAGACCAACACCAAATGTCCGACCCGAAAGTGACCAACACCGTATATCCGTGTTTTGTTAAAAAAAAATTGGATTGACCGTCACATATTTCCTCTTTTGTAATAGTTATATTTCAACAACTTTTTTTACTCAAGGCTGTAATTTCATTTTTGCAAAAATATTTAAATTTATTAAAGGTTTATTCAAAAACATTAGTAAATATCTACTTTTTATTGAAATCTCTTAGAAACCTTAAATATATATCGTGTTTATCTTTTTTACAGAAATAAGTTAGACTTGATAAATACTCATAACCTAAGACTTGCATTGCTATTAGTGTTTTGGAACTTTTGCTTGTTAAAATTTAACTAGAGACATAGGGACACATACTAACTAACGGCCCCAAATTAATAAAATTAATATTTTATAATGCATCTACAAATAATTATATGATAGTTGATAAAAATTTATTATTCAACCATAAGATTAATTAATATGAACCATTAATATGCCAAAAGTGAAATAGCTCAATAACATTAGTGAATATTCAATGACAAGTGATCATGAAGTTATATCCTCAGACACATAATTGTAGTAGAACTAAAAAATAAATTAACCTCGAACATGTGTTGATGTTTTTGAAATCGAATATTTGCTTATTTTTATATGTTTACTCAATTACAATAACATACACATATCTAAATAATAAGTGGGGATCGTTCAGTTGGGAGAGCGTCAGATTGAAGATTTGATAGTCGTATGTTCAATCCACACTCACTATATTAAGGAAAGGCAACTTACAATACAAAAAATAGCCTATTCAACAACTTTTTTTACTCAAGGCTGAAATTTCTTTTTTGCAAAAATATTTAAATTTATTAAAGGTTTGTTCAAAAACTTTGGTAAATATCTACTTTTTATTGAAATCTCTTAAAAACCTTAAATATATATCGTGTTTATCTTTTTTATAGAAATAAGTTAGACTTGATAAATACTCATAACTTAAGACTTGCATTGTTATTTATGTTTTGGAACTTTTGCTTGTTAAAATTTAACTAGAGACACATACTAACTAATCGCTCCAGATTAATATTTTATAATGCATTTACTAATAATTATATGATAGTTGATAAAAATTATCATTCAACCGTGAGATTAATTAACATTAGCCTTTAATATGCCAAAAGTGAAATAGCTAAATAACATTAGTCAAAATCCATTGACAAGTGATCACAAAGTTATGTTCTCCAACACCTAAATGTAGTAGAACTCAAAAACAAATTAACCTCGAACATGTGTTGACATTTTTGAAATCGAATATGTGCTTATTTCTTATATGTTGAATCGATTTCAATAACATACACATACCTACACATCAAGCCGGGATAGCTCAGTTGGGAGATCGTCAGACTGAAGATCGTTTAAAGTCTAAGCCACAATATAACACCATGTGACACGTTAAAAGTTAAAAGGCTACTTACAATACAAAAATATAACCTATTTCAACAACTTTTTTTTTTTTTATTGAAGGCTGCAGTTTCTTTTTTGCAAAAATATTTAAATTTATTAACGGTTTATTTTTAAAACATTAGTAAATATCTAATTTTTATTGAAATTTCTTAAAAACCTTAAATATATATTGTGTTTGTTTTTTTTATAGAAACTAGCTAGACTTGATAAATACTCGTAACCTAGGAATTGCATTGTTATTTGTGTTTTGGAACTTTTGCTTGTTAAAATTTAACTCGAGACACATACTAACTAATCGCCCGAAATTAATATTTTATAATGCATTTACAAATAATTATATGATAGTTGATCTAAATTTATCATTCAACCATAAAATTAATTAATATTAACTCTTAATATACCAAAAGTGAAATAACTCAATAACATTAGTGATTATCCAATGACAAGTGATCGTGAAGTTATGTCCTCCGACACCTAATTGTAGTACAACTTAAAAACAAATAAACCTCGAACATCAGTTGATGTTTTTGAACTAGAATATGTGCTTATTTCTTATAAGTTGAATCGATTGCAATAACATACATATGCCTAATTATCAAGCGGGGATAGCTCACTAGGGAGAGCCTTAGACTGAAGATTTGAAGGTTACGTATACGATCCACGCTCATTGCAAGTTTGTTATATTCATTCATATTTTGTACGTAGTTGAGAAATAATCGAAGGCTAATCCCACAATTTAGCAAAAAATAAATATAGCATTGTGTCAAAATCTAACTTTGTTGCCCCCATGAAGCTACCTTGAGGCACCTACTCTAGGTTGACGAGCAAGTCGACCAAAAAAGAAAAAAAGCAAAGCGGGTGGCAGCACTATGGCATCCTCCCCTATGTGCACACGAGTTAGATAAGAACGGATTCACTAAATTAATTCGTAGTTAGTTACCTAACTACTAATCTGTTTAAAGTCTAAGCCATAATTTAACACCATGTGACAAGTTAAAAGGTAACTTACAAAATAAAAAGACAACTTATTTCAACAACTTTTTTTACTGAAGGCTGTAATTTATTTTTTGCAAAAATATTTAAATTTATTAAAGGTTTATTCAAAAACTTTAGTAAATATCTACTTTTTATTGAAATTTCTTAAAAACTTTAAATATATATTGTGTTTGTCTTTTTTATTGAAACCAGTTAGACTTGATAAATACTCATAACCTAGGACTTGCATTGTTATTTGTGTTTTGGAACTTTTGCTTGTTAAAATTTAACTTGAGACACATACTAACTAATCGCCCCAAATTAATATTTTATAATGCATTTACAAATAATTATATGATTGTTCATAAAAGTTTATCAGTCAACCATAAGATTAATTAATATTAACTCTTAATATGCCAAAAGTGAAATAGCTCAATAACATTAGTGAAAATCCAATGACAAGTGATCATGAAGTTATGTCCTCCAACACCTAATTGCAGTAGAACTCAAAAACAAAATAACCTCGAACATGTGTTGATGTTTTTGAAATCGAATATTTGCTTATTTCTTATATGTTGAATCGATTTCAAAAAGATCCATATACCTAAACATTAAGCGGGGATAACTCAATTTTGAGATTGTTAGACTGAAGATTGAAGGTTGCGTGTTTGATCCACGCTCACCGCATTTTTGTTATATTCATTCATATTTTTTACGTAGTTGAGAATTTATCGAAGTCTAATCCCAGAATTCAGCAATAAAAATAAATAACATTGTGTCACAATCTAGCTTCGTAGATCCCACGAAGCTACCGTGAGGCACCTACTCTACGTTGACGAGCAAGCCGTCGAAAAAAAATGGATAGCCACGAAGTTACCGTCTTGCACTTTAGTTACTGACTAAGGAATTTTGGCCAATCATAAATTGCCACTTGAATTTCGGTCAAAATTAAATAAGACCCAAGTTTAAGTAATGATCACAAATCCAATGGACCAAATTCATGGCTTCTCTATAAATAGAGAAGCTTCCCTTCATTTTCAAAGATCTAGAAGTTTGAAATTAGAGAGAATTCAACAGATTTGAATACTTTCCAAGCTTCCAAAAGATCAAACACCATTTCGAAGTCCAGAATCACTTCGAAGATCAAGAAATTCCATAAACAAGTAATAAACTACTAAGAACGTGCATAACATTCTTCAAGTCAAGAGCATTTATTGTGAGAGAAAGAATCAGAGGAACAAATTAGAGATTGTAATCCACTTTCGCATATATTGAAATTAATACAATATACTCTTCATTACTAGTGTCTGACATTTCTTATTTGCCTGGTCATACAAAGAAATGCCAGGGTTGGACCCCTAAGTTGTCCTACGTCATCGTGTTGTTAAACCCTGTACTGACCAATTAAACAAACTCAACGACGCTTCAAGCCAGAGCTTATCCCCCATATCGAAACTGAAGTGAATAAGTTAATTGAAGCAAGGTTCATATGCGAAGTAAAATACTCGACATGGATTGCAAACATTGTCCCTATACGGAAGAATAACGAACAACTCCGTGTTTGTATTGACTTCCGTGATCTAAACAACGCATGCCCGAAAGATGCTTTTCCATTATTCATAACTTAAATCATGCTTGATGCAACCACGGGACATGAAGCCTTATCTTTTAGGGATGGATCATCAGGCTATAATCAGATAAGAATGACAGTTGAAGATGAAGAAATGACAGCTTTTCGAACTCCGAAGGGGATATACTATTACAAGGTCATGCCATTAAGATTAAAGAATGTAGGAGCAACTTATCAACAAGCAATGCAGATGATCTTTGATGACATGCTTCACAAACACGTGAAATGTTACGTTGATGACGTCGTGGTTAAGTCTTTAAAGAGACATGATCATCACCTCAAAGAATTGAAAGTGGTATTTGATCGATTGAGAGAGTACCAGTTGAAGATGAGTCCGCTCAAATGCACATTTGGTGTAACATCGGAAAGTTTTTGGGTTTCGTTGTAAGACATCGAGGAATTGAAATAGATCAGTCTAAGATTGATGCGATTCAAAAAATACCTAAACCAAGGAACTTACACGAACTTAGAAGTCTTTAAGGTCGTCTAGCAAACATTCAAATATTTATATCAAACCTAGCTGGTAGATGTAATCCCTTCTAAAGGTTAATGAAGAAAGGAGAGATCTTTGAGTGTGATGAAGCATGTCATAATTCTTTTGAAAGCATAAAGAAGTATTTGCTTAATCCTTCTGTGTTAGACGCCCCTATAGCTGGGAAGCCATTAACGATATACATCATTGCCCAAGAGAAATCACTAAGGGCATTGTTAGCACAGGTAGGTGAAGAAGGAAAGGAACGAGCATTGTATTATTTAAGCCGAACTCTTATCGGGGTTGAGCTAAACTACTGTCCAATAGAAAAAATGTGCTTGGCTCTTTTCTTTTCCATTGATAAACTAAGGCATTACATGTAGGCGTTTACTGTTTGTCTAGCTGCAAAAACAGATGCCATTAAATATATTTTTTCTCGGCCGACCATTTGACGGCACTTGGCTAAGTGGTAAATTCTACTCCAAAAATACAATATTGTGTATGTGCCTCAAAAAGCAGTAAAAGAACAAGCATTGGCATATTTCTTAGCTGATCATCCTATTCCGTCATATCGAAAGTTATGTGAATACTTCCCTGATGAAGAAGTCCTCTTTATTAAAGTCACAAATCCATGAACTATCTACTTTAACAGAGTAGCAGGAAGAAGTGGAGCAGGTGTAGGCATTATGTTCATCTTCCCAAAGAAACATATGTTACCATAACGCTTCACACACAGGGAGCCACGCTCAAATAACATCGCATAGTATCAAGCTTTAATTATTGGTCTTCAAATAGCAGTTGAAATCGACATAAAATATATAGAAGTATTTAGAGATTCAAAATTAGTGATAAAACAAGTTTCGCTTCAATACGATATGAGACAAGATGATTTAAAGCTGTATTTTACCTATGCTAGACAGTTACTAAAATTTTTTGACAATGTCATTTTAGAGCATAATCCAAGGCTAGAAAACAAAAAGGCGGATGCCTTGGAAAATTTGGCTACTGCGCTAACAATTTTAAGCGAGGAAGCTGTCAACATTTCACTTTGTCAAAAATGAATATTGTCAATAGTTAAAGATCAATTGTAAGAGACAAATATGATATCACTCTATGTAATCGAGGATGAAGATTGACGACAACCTATCATCGACTACCTTCAACATGGAAAACTTCCTATTGATCCTAGACGCAAAGCAGATGTACGAAGAAGATCTCCTCAATTTATCCATTATAAGTATACTCATTATCACCGCTCATAAGAAGGTTTGCTTTTACGATGCTTGGGAGTTGATGAATCAGGTAAAACATTAGAGGAGGTGCATGCCTGCATTTGTGGCACTCATTAGTCGGGCCCTAAACTTCAATTCCAATTAAAATAATGGGCTACTACTGGCCAACTATGGTCCGAGATGCAATGGAAGATGCAAAGAAATGCGAGGCTTGTCACTCTCATGCTAATTTCATACATCAACCGCCAGAGTCTCTGCACTCTACTATTCCTTCGTGGCCATTCAAAGCTTGGGGACTCGATCTTGTTGGTCCTATAACGCCAAGGTCATCTACATGTCACTTCTATATCTTTGCTAAAACTGACTACTTTTCAAGGTGGGCAGAAGCAACCCTCTAAGAGAAGCGAAGAAAGAACATATTGTAAACTTTATTCGGCCACATATCATATATTGCTATGAAATTTCTCACCGCATTATAACAGATAATGGTAGGCAGTTCTCTAACAACATGATAGACAAGTTATGGGAAAAGTTTCATTAAAGTGGTACAAGTCATTCACGAACAATGCGGCAGCAAACGGATTGGCAGAAGCATTCAATAAGACTCTGTGCAATCATCTAAAAAAGATAGTCTCTAAGACAAAGCGAGACTGGCAAGAAAGAATAGGTGAAGCGTTGTTGGCTTATCGAACTACGCATCGTATGCCTACAAGAGCCACCTCATATTTCTTAGTCCATGGAGTTGAAGTCGTGCTTCCTCTGGAAAGAGAAATTCCTTTACTTAGAATGGCCATACAAGAAGGCACATTTGAAGAAAATGCATCGCTTTGTCTCCGAGAATTTGAAGCATTAGATAAGAAAAGACTTGAAGCTCAACAAGTGTTGGAGTGTTACCAAGCACGAGTGACTAAAGTTTTTGACAAAAATATCAAGCCTCGTTCGTTCCTGGTTGGCAACCTAGTTCTTGGTCTTAAAAGGCCTATCATTACAATGCGACATATAGGAAATAAGTTTACACCTAAATGTGATGGACCCTATGTCGTAAGAGAAGTCTACACTAATGAAGCCTAAAAGATCGTGGATAAAGATGGATTAAGGATCGGTCCCATCAATGGAAAGTTTCTCAAAAAGTTTTATGCTTAGAAATGTAATACTCCTTGGCATATGAGTATAAACTGCAAGCTATGCCTGACCCATATATAAAAAAGGGCTTATGTAAATTTTTACAAATATGTATTTGAACTACGTTATGACTTGATCCCTTCTTTATAAAAGGGTACGTAGGCAGCTTAGAATAAAAATCTCTCTAAGTTCAATTTCATTTCAAAAAAAAAAAAAAAATCATACACAAAATGAAAAAAAAAAAAAAAATCATGAAGGAAATATTTGATTTCATTGATGATAAAGAAAGTCGAGTGAGCTCTTAAAATTGAAGGGAAAATTGAAAAAAAGGAGAGAAATATCGATTTCCTATGATGTGATAAATAAATCTAAAAATGTTCAATTGTAGTCTCGCAGAACCCTTCGTGCACTTTCAAGGGTCTCTTTGAATGTTGCTAGCGTTTTCTTTTTATCATTACTGCTAGTATGTGCTTCCTCAGATTCACGAATTGCCTCCTCAAACTATGAAGCCTCTTTTGTCTTTGGTTTGAGAGCTTTTCATCTTCGGAAATAAGTTCAAAGATCCTCTTACGCTCAACCTTTAACTCTTTTATTTTTCGAGATACGTCTTTGAACTACTTGCGAAGGGATTGTTTCTTCTCATTTAAAGCTTGCATGTCCGACAATTCTTTCTCCATGCTTCTTTTGTTAAGGTATGTTTTGAGCCTTACTAGAAGAAGCATGGTGATTAGAGGTTTCATTCTGCAAGTCGTTGTACATACGCACATTCTCGAGGTAATCCTTTACTAATGATCGAAGGAGAGATATGTTAGATGTGACAAGTCCGGAAATGCCTTTGAATACTGTTTCCATCTCTGACTCAATAGAGCATGGATCTTTAAAATTTGCACTTCTAAGCATACTCTGACCAAATGCTGACTTACCAAAGACTGTTTGACTTTGTTCAATGGAAAAAACTCTGGCTCAAAATGGGAAAATTCGGGATAAATGGTGTCTCTGTCTCTTTGCTCATTATCAAGTTTTTCATAAATTCCATTTGCTTCCCTCTTGCTCAAGATTAGGTTGCTCATCAATGGCATCTATTTCCTCTTGCTCATGATCAAGTTCTTCATAAATGGCATATGTTTCCCCCTTTTTATGATCAGATTCCTTATAAATAACATTTGTATCCTATTACTCATGATTGAGTTCCTTATTTACAATAATAGACTGTATCCCTACGTCGGTTGGGACATTGAGCTGTTTAGTAAGGACTAGAAGTTTAGGGCTTGTCACTGAGTGAGATGCATGTAAAAAAAAGAAAAAAAAGTTTATTTCCAAAAATAAAAAAGCAATATAAGGACAGAAATACTTACTGTCGGCTTAGTTGGTTTCGGCTTCTTATCTTTTGAAAGGACTTTTAAAGGGGCGTCGCCTAAATCTGAAGATTTTTTCAATCTTTGTGGTCTTTTCCAATGGCGGTCTTCACTACTACTGCAACTTTTACAAACATCTCCAAGAGTGCGTTTAGGGTAGGCGATAGTCTCAAGAACAAGTACGTGATCATCCTTGTCAACTTCGTCTAAATTATCATCCTTATGAGTCTAAAGCTTGGTAGAAACAGGTGTAAAACTATTCATCAGAAGTTGGATACCATTTTTCATGTATTGGCCATGCTTTTATGTCCACCATGCTTTGTAAAATTCTATAACTTAAGTACAAGGGTCCAGCTTGCGCGCAGAAAGGTGTACTTTTGAGGATGTTAGAAGTTCAGTACATACTCTCCAATAATAGAAAATATTGTTGAGGTTAATACGAGGAGAGTCCTCATGAAATTCAATTGACACATCTTGATGAAAGCCAAACTGACAGCCAAATCGGTATGGATTAGAGGGCTCAATTGTCAGTAGTTAGCTGTGACGAGAAGAAAGGTAGCATGATTTAAGACTTATGAAGAATAAAGAGGACGTAAATGATAATCGAATACCTCTTACATCATTGAGGGTTTCAGCCTTATTCCTGGAAGGAAGGTTCACATGCCACATGATAGTTTCACCACTATGTATCAATTCACGAGCCACAAGGTTATCGAAGTATCATGCACCACCTTCTCCCAAAAAGGAAACCATCCCTGGACCTCTAATAGGGTTATAAAGTTAAAAATGGGTAACAAAGTAATGGGCAAGCCAACCGTGTATATAATGTATAGGAAAACATATGTTTGCACGCCTAATTGAAGTAGGTGTATTATAAATTTGGCCAAGACCATGGTAAATTTTGACAAAACGGGTATTGCAAACCTACAGATTTCACTTGTGGCCATGACTGATGCAGACTTAACATGCTAGGGCGAAGAAGATTTGCATTCTTGTAAGGGAATAGAAAGATACACAACCAGCATGAAAGGAAAGCAGCTAAGTAAGTCTCGTCCTTTATTTTTTCCTCTACCCCAAGTTCGTTGAAAACTCCTCGTTCCTTATTTGTCCATCCATGGACCTCTAGAATGGATCCATCAAGATTATGAGTTGAACAAGTACAAGATGCTTTCTTTGATCTTCTAGCATGAAAAGGTTTAACATACTTTTGCTCCCTCTAAACCAAAACCAGATCCATGAATGTATCGAAATCGTCTATCTATCTATTTTTTGAGAGGCAATGCGGTGGTAAGCATCAAAGAAATGTTGACACCTTGTTGGGAGAGCTCGTTTATGTTCATTTGACCCCAGTTCCCTACAGCTCGGAATAACTTCATCATACAATGCACCCTTAGTAGGAAGACCGCCAAGTTGCCACATGTCCCATAAAGAAATGGATACTTCCCCTGATGAAATATGGAGGGTGTTAGTAGTAGAACACCAAGCTTCAAGAAAGGCTCGCACCACGTTGTTAATACAATCGTAGGTATATAAAGAAGTAATTATGGATGATAATACGCCCGCACTTTTTAGTACATCAAGGCTGCGAGAAACAATAAATTCTAACCATTCCTAATATAAAGGGATGTATCATAATACACCATTCAAATTGAGAAAAGAGCCCAAACGAATATCGTTTTCAATAATTTGACGCCCTAATGCTGGTTCTGGGTTATACGTCAGATTTCTAACATGTAAGAAAGATTGTAGAGTCAAAATCCTAGAAGATATTTGTTTATGCAAAGATTTTACTACAGACCAATTCGACAAAAAAACTGAACTTCCCGATTCAAGCCTAAATTCCTTGTATGGCATCAATTTAGAGAACTGTGCCTTGTCAGCACGATTGGTACTTGTTGCTTAAAATCACGAGGTAGTCACCAGTGTCATCTGAAATCTCTATAAATTAGTAGACAACAGTCCTGCAAAAAAAAAAAAAAAGGTTAGATTAGCTAAAAAAGTAGGAAAAATAAGTTGAAATAAAATAAAATAAATCAAGATTGCAATCAAAACAAAATAGTGAAGGCTAAAAATAAAGAAGTGACTGTTAAAAAATATATAAACTGAATATCCCAAATGGAATAATAATAATAAAAAAATCTTCAAGCAGCTCCGACGTCCCTTCCATGTCTTAAGTGCTAAGAGGATCGTCTTCTATAAAGCCGTTGCAACGTCAAGAGGATCATCATCTCTAAAGCCGCTGTAACGTCAAGGGGATCGTCATCTCTAAAGCCTCTACAATGTCAAAAAGATCATTGTCTCAAAAGCCACTGCAACGTCAACAGGATCTTCGTCTCTAAAGCCGATGCGATGTCAAGCTCTCAATTCGGTGCAACGTCAAGGGGATCGTCGTCTCTAAAGCCGCTGCAACGTCAAGGGGATCCTCATCTATAAAGCTGCTGCAACGTCAAAGGGATCGTTGTCTCTAAAGTTGGTGCAACGTCAAGGGGATCGTCGTCTCTAAAGCTGGTGCTACATCAAGGGGATCATCGTCTCTAAAGCCGCTGCGATGTGAAAGGGATCGTGGTCTCTAAAGCCTCTGCAACGTCAAGCTCTAAGGTCACTGCAACGTCAAGGGGATCATCGTCTCTAAAGCTGCTGCGACGTCAAGGGATCATTGCCTCTAAAGCCCCTGCGACGTCAAGCTCTAAAGTCGCTGCAACGTCAAAAGGATTATCGTCTCTAAAACCGCTGCGACGTTAAAGGATTTTCGTCTATAGAACCGCTGCGACGTCGAGGAGATCGTTGTCTTTAGAGATGCCGCGACATCAAGGGGATCGTCGTCTTTAAAGCCAGTGTTACATCATTGGTATCATCGTCTATAAAGCCTATGCGTCGTCAAGCTCTAAAGTCGCTTCAACGTCAAGGGGATTGTCGTCTCTAAATCCACTACGACGTCAAGGGGATCGTCGTCTCTAAAGCCAGTGCGATGTCAAGGGGATCGTCGTCTTTAAAACTTTTACGACGTTAAAAGGATCATAGTCTCTAAAGCCTTTTAGTCAACAAGCTCAAAAGTCACTGCAACGTCAAAGGCATCATCGTCTCTAAAGTTGATGCAACGCCAAATCGGATCGTTGTCTCTAAAGTCACTGCGGTGTCAAGGGGATCGTCGTCTCTAAAGCCACTACAAACCTCAAGAGGATTGTCGTTTCTAAAGCCTCTGCGACGTCAAGCTCTAAGGTTAATGGAACGTCAAGGGGATCGTCGTCTCTGAAGCCGCTGTGACATCAAGGGGACCGTGTTCTCTAGAGCCGCTGCAATGACAAGGGGATTGTCGTCTTAAAGTAACTGCGACATTAAGGGGATAATCGTCTCTAAAACCGCTGCAATGTCAAGGGGATCGTCAGCTCTATAGTCACTGCGCCGTCAAGGGGATCATCGTCTCTAAAGCCGCTGCGACATCAAGGCGATCATCGTCTCTAAAGCCGCTGCGACGTCATGGGGATCGTCGTCTCTAAAGCAGCTGCGATTTTAAGGGGATCGTCGTCTGTAAAGCCACTATAATGTCAAGGGGATCGTCGTCTCTAAAGTCGTTGTGATATCATGAGGTCAGTTGTCTCGAAAGCCTCTGCGACGTGTAGGGGGTCATCGTCTCTAAAGCCTCTGCAAGGTAAAGGGGTCGTCGTCTCTAAAGCCGCTGCGGCATCAAGGGGATCGTCGTCTCTAAAGCTGCTGCGACATCAAGGGGATCGTCGTCTCTAAATCATCTGAGACATCAAGAGGATTATCGTGTCTAAAGCGTTGCTACGTCCTAAGACTCTCTGTGGGTTGCGTCTCTTATTTCTTCTAAGAGATCCAGACTCATCTACAGCTGCTGGTCACTTAAAGTTTGGTCAAAAGACTCTATACGCGGGGATGGAAGTCCTATCTCGACCAGCATTAGTGCTTTTGCCCCAAAGGCTAGCGAGTAGGGGGTTTCGCCTGTTGACGTTCTGGGTGTGGTGCGGTACGCCCACGACACTTGCTGGAGTTCTTCTGTCCAAGACCACTTCAAGCTTTCAAGCTTGGTCTTTAGATTCTTCTTGATGATCTTGTTTACTACTTCCACTTGTCCATCGGTTTATGGATGAGCTGGTGATGAGAAGTTGTGTTGAATCGTTAGCTTAGAGCAGAATTGCTGGAAAGCTTGGTTGTCAAACTGCTTTCCGTTATTCGTGACGAGGGTTTAGGGTATCCCAAACTAGCAGACTATACACCTCCAGATGAACTTCATCACCTTTTTTTCAGTTATAATCGCCAAGGCCTTGACTTCGGCCCACTAGGTGAAGTAGTCCACTACTACCACTGCAAACTTGACTTGGCCTCGCCCAACTGGTAGGGGTCTTATAAGGTCTACCCCTCATTATGCAACGACCATGGTCCCATCATGCTAGTTAGGACCTCGAGCGCCTATCTCTGGATGGTAGCAAACCTCTGGCACTTGTCGCATGCCCGAGTATACTTCTTGGAATCTTTGGCCATGGTCGGCCAAAAGTAGCCTGGCCTGACTAACTTCTTGGCTAGGGACCTTGGCCCTTCATGGTTGCCACAAACGCCTTTGTGCTCTTCTTGCATTGCATAAGTCGCCTCGCAAGGGTTTAAGCACCTAATGAGAGGTAAAGAGTACCCCCTCCTGTACAACTTATTCCCTTGCACCACGTACTTGGATGCTTTGAACTTAAGTCGTCGAGCATCCTTCTTGTCGTCTTGCAACTTCCCCTCTCCTAAGTATTCAAGAAAGGGGGTCATATATGCTGCTAGAGAGATCAGAGTTGCCTTGCTGATTCCGTGCAGCAGCTTGGTGGTGATGCTAGGCTTGCCTAGGATCTCTACCGGCACGGTCTTGTAAGATCTCGATTTTGTAGGTGGCATCTAACTTAGCCAAAGCATCAGTGTTGGCGTTTAGGGACCTAGGTACTTGTTGGATTTGTACCTCTATAGGTGTTGTCCTTGGACAGCCTCACCTAGCTCCTTTGCAACAGTCTTTTATTTCAGTTACTCGTACCTTTCCCCGTAGGGCTGTGTGGTAGCACTCCCTCGAGGATAACTGTTCTTTTCTAACCTGCCTCACCCCCATAGAAGTAGGGAACTTTATCATCTGGTGGTTGGTCGATGCGACCGCCTTTAACCCATGTATTGTGGGTCTTCCCAATTTTGCATTGTAGACGAAGTCGTCCTTCACCACCAAGAAATTTACAAAGTGGACGACTATGTTATCCCCTTCGCCAAAAGTTACCGGAAGCTCGACTGAACTGTTAGGAATTAGAGTGCTCCCACCAAATCCGATTAGGGGTGTCAAACTTGGCTTGAGCCTTTCTCTTCCTAGCTTCATGGCGTTGTAAGCCTTTAACGATTGCACATCCGCCAAACTACCTCCGTCAACGAGGAACCTCCTTACACAGATGTTGTAGACGGTCAGGGACGCTACTAAGGCGTCATTGTGCGGCTGGTGTAATGCTGCAGCCTCAGCGGTAGTAAAGCCAAGTTGCTCGTCCACTATTGCCACTACTCGCACTTCTTCAGTCGGCCCTCGAACGATGGTTCTGATCTCTAGCGGCGGTAGTGATTTCTCGCCTCCCTTTTTCTTGCTAGGGACTCGGACATTTTTCCAACCTTTTCCACGTACTTGTCCAGTCGTCCTCTTCGAATGAGGGACTCTATGGACTTCTATAGATCGTAGCAGTCAGAGGTAGCGTGGTCGTGATCCCTGTGAAATAGTCGTCCTCTTCACCTTAATTCGGCTTGGCCACTTTAGCTCCTCCTTATCTTCAATCTCAATCAAGACGTGCTCTATGAGAATCGTCGTTGGTGTGTACTTTTCGAACAGGTTAGATGGTACCCCTTTCGTTCAATCTTCTCTTTCTTCACTGGGCGTTCTTTCCCCCTTCGCTTTCGCGACTCCTTATAGTCGGACTCGTGGTGACTGTTCAACTTCTCATGCTCAAGAATGGAGAGCTTTCCACCCGTGCCTCCTCGGGAAGTGACTAGCTCCCCTGCACTCATGTACTTTTGTGCTCTAGTTAGCAACTCGACATAAGTGGATGGAGCCTTCTTCCCTAGTGACCACAGGAACTTCTAGTCCCTTAGTCCAACTACGACTGCTGCGATAGCCGTGCTGTCGGTATACTCTTCAACTTACAACGCCTCGTTATTGAAGCGCGCTATGTATTCCCGAAGGGTTTCCTGACTTCTTTGCCTCACAGTCAATAGATGAGTGACCGGCTTCTTCAGGTCCCATTAATCGAAAAATTCAATGACGAAGGCTTTTTCCAGCTCATTGAACGAGGCAATAGACTTGTGCTTGAGCTGCCTGAACCATCTTCTGGTGCATTTTGCGAGAGTAAATGAAAACGCTAGGCACTTAATCGTGACTTAGATACGTGATACCCCTTGATCGTCGGAAGCTTAAACTTTGCTGGGACTGATTCCTCCATGATTTCATCGGTAAAAGAAGGGTCTACCTGGTCGACCAAGCTATTCAGGTCCAGTCCGTTTTTGTCATGTGCCTTCTTCATACTCCTCTATGCCCCCACCTTTCTTCGGCGTTGGTTGAGTACATCCCTCAGATCCGCCCCTAAGTCTGATCCTGTCATCTAGGCACTTGAAGCTCTTAAAGGATGTTCGATGGACGACCATCGCATGGTACTACGCGGCTGGCGACTTCTGAGTGACTGCGTCCGGGAAGACTCCTCATCTCTAGAACCAAGTGCCTAGATGACGGTCTATTCGAAGTCGTTCAACTGGTTTTTGATGTCGGGAAAGAGCCTTTCTCTGAGCCTCTATGGCTGGGCCTTTCCCTTTGGCAGCGTCCCGAAACAACGACGATGACTTCTCTGTCATAGCCTTTTTCTTGGTATGTTGTCGCCTTACCGCCTCCTGCGCTTCTTGCTGGTTTCTAGCAACAACTGTCTGATCCAGAGGAGGTTCTCGGAGAAACTCCACTAGACGACTCAAACTCTCACTCATTCCTTGCACTTTGTTCCTCCAAAGTTGCAAACTTCTGATCCACACGCTTTGATTCTTGTCTGGTTACAACACACTCAGGATCTGGGTGGTTTTCGACATGAACATTGTCATGTCCTCTGGAGGAAATGCTCCTCGGAGCGTGCTCAATGTCTGACTCTGCTTCGACACCGTGGTGGTGGTCGTTCTCAATGTTCGACATTTTTTGCAGAAAAATGTGTTAGAATTTAGCTTTTCAGGTAGAACACTCTCTCGTCCCCACAGACGACGCCAACTGCAGATGCCTAAAGATGGTTAACGGATATCCACAGTAAGATTTGTATTACCGAGGACGAAAGCCTGCAAAAAAGAACACTTTTAGGACACATCGGCGTGGTGTGAGCCACTGGGCCTTCGATGTATAAGTCAGTATGAGATTTAGGAAAATAATTTAGAGGACTTTAGAACTAAGAATGGCCCAAGAATACTTAGTGTTTTTTAGTTTAAGATTCACCTCTCCTGAAATGGAGAATGATTTGACTTCTTATAATAGTCGATTTCGTAACCGCTGCAGCTCACTTATGGGTGGCTTAATGGCCGGCCGTTGGAAACGTCCGTCATTAAGAAGGGTATGAATACCGGCGTAACTCCTAACCGTTACCCTTTGGAAGTGTAACGACTTTGACTCAGGAGAGTTACTTGGACTCGATCCTCACCTCCACGGCCGACCCCTTAGGGATCCAGCCCTCTCGTTGTAACGCTAGGACGTTACGGGTGTGCAGCGTCTTCAGGCGCTACTTCGACTTGGTCGACTTATCCACAAGAAAGGCCTAACCTCGACAGTTCTCCTTAGAGGTCGGCTTTGGACTTGGTCAACCTTATGGATTTTCACCTCCACGACTAACCCGGGGGGGTCAGCATGGACTTGGTCGACCTCTTGGGGGTCGAGGCCTCCATTTTGCGGACCCCCGGGGGTAGGCATAAACTTGGTCGACCCCCTGGGAGTCGAGACCTCCATTTGGCTGACCCGCGGGTGGTCGGCATGGACTTGGCCGACCCCCGGGAGGTCGACGTTGGCTTGGCCGACCCCCGAGGGACCGTCATAGACTTGGCCGACCCTCTGGGGGTCAAGGCCTCTATTTGGTCGACCCCTGGGGGTCGGCATGGACTTAGTTGACCCTCGGATGGGGTCCCAGGCTTCTCCGAGTATTCCGAGAAATTTTGGCCTATAACAGTGTTATTTGGTTTTTATAATCCCTTTGTCATCTTTGTAATATTTTCAAAACTCAAAATCAATTTTACATAAACTACAAATAAATTTAGATATTTTTATTAAAAATATTAACAGCCAAAATACTAAATATGGAATTAACAATCTTGTAGTTTATTTAACAATCAAATATTGCATATTGAAGTGTTTTCATATACTAATCATAGTCTTAAACTACTCTAATTCGTTATCTTATTTGAAATATGTTTTGAGAATAATTAATATTTGGAATAATATAAATTCATTATAATAATTGAGATAATTAAAATTATTAATTAACTAGTTGAATCTATCAACAAAAAAAAAACTACTTTAGATTAACATTAATAAATAATCATGCACTAATAATCTTTTAGCATCAACTTGGTTCAAGTTTTCCAACTTGTAATAAAAATAAATAAATAAATAAATATTAGTGTTGGAGTATTTATGTTCAGCAGTAATGTTAGTATTAGTACAGCAATAGTTTATTTATGTAATTATTGTTTAAAGTTCAATGAGCCTTAAGTTTGGGTTAATTGTGCCTTAGCGTTTCCACTATGTGGGTTGCACAATTGTCCCTCCACCATCATTTCTCATTTTTAATACAATTTCTCTCGCTTCTCATTTATCTCTTCTTCAACCACTAACATATTCTCAAATAGCATTGAATTACACGAATTAGCATTATTAGACTAAAAGTGTGGCATGAGTTAAAAACAAGAACATAACTCGATTAGATTTTATTGTGTGTTTATAACCTAAAAAACATGAATATCAATTCTCCTAAACTAAAATAAAAACAAAAAATTAGGAATGATGGCATATGGTATGCTTAAAGAAAATTTGGGTAATAAATAATTCATAAAAGAATGTCAACAAATGCAATAACACAATATTAGAACAACTCATGAACTAAGTAGTCATAGATTGTATTAACAACATTAAAACAACTCATGAACTAAATAGTCATATGTTGTATCAAATTCATTAACGAAAATAGTGCATTAATAAAAAAGAAACATGAAAATGGAGAACAGAGGGTGGAGAAGAGATCAACACACAATGGTTTTTAATTAATGGTTCTGTATTAATTCTGTATCCAATTTCATAATCTCAAAGATTCAATCTCATTCAAAACTAATGAAGGAAACACTTCACTGTGAATGCATCAGAATTTAAGGACCACTAGTTTTCACAACTTCAATACTTGATGACAACTTGCTCAACACTAGTAAATAATAATGGTTTTGAAGACATCAAAAGTCAAACAGAAACTGTTAGAATGTCATCAGCAAAGTGAAATGAATTCTCCAACACGGCAACAAATAGTTTTAACAAATGTTCTTACCGAAAAATAGTCCTTTCGAGATCAATGATAATATTTGTATTGCCGAAAACAAGATGTCTAACAATGACAAAAAAGTTAGCACACACTAGCATGATGTGATCCACAAGACCACTGATGTTTAAGTCAAAAAAGTATTTAGAGAGTCTTTAGAGTGTGCTTGTTAGCTTAGGAATAGCATACAGAATAGCACGTATTAGCCTAGAAAAGCTTACTTTAATTAGCTTACTTGAAATGGCAAAGTTCTGCTATTTTATATCCATCATAATCTTAACTACCATGGTCTCATTTATCGTCCCGTTTTATGGCGTTCTATAATGATTGTAACATTTTTTTGAATAAAGCCTATGATACTTGCAATAATAACTTTCGGCTGTTACCTTTCCTATTCTCTTGGCTTTTAGGTGTATTAGGATATCTTGAGGGGATGAAGTGGTGAAAGTGTGTTTGAATGTGTTAAATATTTAGGGAGTGTTGCTGGGGCTGCTAAAACATACTCTAATTGGTTTTGATTCCTAAAGTTAAAAATCATCTTAGGATGGGTGAGTATAGACCTATCTGTTTATGTAAGACTATGTACAAAATTATTACCAAAACATTGGCTAATAGATTGAAGATGATCTTGGAAAAAATCATTTCACCAAACTAAAATGTTTCTGTTGAAGGTCGATTTCGTAACATTGTGCTAGAGTTGGATTTTTTTTACATACTATTAACATTTGTGGGAAAGGAAATGTGGGGTGGGCTGCTCTGAAAGCCGATATGAGCAATGCATTTAATAGAATCAAGTAGGCTTTCATCCGAGCTATGTTGTCTAATCTTGACTTCTCCAAGGTGTGGGTGAGAAATGTCGTTATGAACTATATCACTTTAGTTTCCTTGTCTATACTGTTGAATGAGTGCATGTTTTCTAAGATTATTCTTGAAAGAGGTCTTAATAAGGGGGTTCTCTGTTCCCTCATCTCTTCTTCATTTGTGCATTGGGCTCATCGGCTCACAAAACAAGGTAATCCATATTATGGTGAATGATATTATAATTAATAGAAGCAAATGTATTTACAATCACTTTTGTACTAGTATACACAGTCGAACTTTGTAGCAAATAGTAAATATGTTTTATCGTTCTCACAGAAACTGGTGTGAAAATAATTCGCTATCTTAACTTTGATACCAGTAGAGTAGTAAAGAAATGGCTTTAGGGTTGTCATGCATAAACTAAGTAAAAAATGATATAAGTAAATAATTGAAAACAACTAACAAGAGATAAAATATTAGGAAAATTAATCAATGGAGAAACAAGACATCAGTTAAAGAATCGAGGAAGCTATCTCGCTTCGCTTCAAGTTTACTTACGGTAAAGTGGAGGCTTCGTACTTCACTTATCTTAAAGATCAACTTTCAGTGTCATTTACAATAACTTAAGCTCTCGCTTCAAGCCACATAAATTAATCAGTGCAACGTACACATTAAAGAGGTGATTATCTCTAAACGCCCTATAAATATGCAAGAGTTTTAGCATGATTTAATGAAAATGATTAGCAGTTCTTTTATTTACTTTTTCTCTTTAGTTAATTAACAAACGAGCTCATGTGGATGGCAGGTCGACATTTTCTTATTAAAATAACTTATTTTAAACCTCACAACTTCCTGTTAACCCCATGCGTAGCAAATTGCTTTCCTTACCTTAACCTAGCAGAATTCTTTTAGTTCATCATGGTTGCGATTGAAAAGAAATGATTAATAAGTGCAACAGTCATCACAGAAGAAGTATATTCAAATGAAATAACTGTCTTACATCTTTTATAATCAAATAAGTTGAGTCGAAACATACACGTCAACTGAAAAATCGTTCAACCAGAGTTTAAAACATGAATTTAAAATTCCTATTGGTCGTTCAAAGCCACAAGATGAAATTATCTTAGCCAGGGATTCCATGGGAATCTTTTTCTAGTTAAAAGTTCTTACAATTTAGCGAGAAAGTAGGCTAATAAGTGATACGAATCCAATTACCCATTCATTACATGTACCCACAGGAACTATTAAAAGAAGTAAGACAAAGAAGATTCAAGAGACTTAATACATTACATCTTTAAAAGCTTGCCAATGCACAAGAAGAGACAAAGATTTTTTTGGCTAAATTCATTTACAAAATTAGCATAACAAGTAAAAAAGGGAATGGAATGAAGATAGCACAAGAGAATTCACATATTATGGAAAATCAATATTGCAGAATTTAAATAAGGCATTTTTCAGATTTCATATTTTGAAACTTTTGGATGTCAAACATTAATAAACATGCTCATAATTGCAAGTGACATCCTAGAAGAGTTTGTTGGGTGTATTAAAAACATATTAACCCTTTTGTTCAACATTTAAGTCATCAACTGATGTACATTTGACTTTTAGCTTTCTAGTTCTTATTTTTGACAAATTGAATTCAATAGCTTTTTTAGTTCTTTTGTATTCCAAGGCATGCATGATTTTTTTTCCTTAAAAGGGGCTTATAATATCTCATTTTGGACATAATTTGAATACCAAAAGCTTGAGTTTTTCTTACCTCATTTGGTGTTATCTTTTGTCACTATTTGCTTTAGGTTTGAAGGTAAATCAATTCATTGGATTGATCTTAATCAAACTAATTCTGGAGTGAGTTGTCTTAAGATCTAAGAGTGACCATCACAGATTCTAAGTGTGATCTAAGAGTCTATTCACCAAACTAACTTAACTCTTGGTTGGAATCAATTATTAAGATTTTCATACTAGTGACTTTTTGTAAAGATCATAGAAGGACCTCTAGCTTTGTAAGACCAAGCAACGTTTGAGCTTATCAATAGGTATAGAGCTTATAAGTCAAATGAGGTGAATGTGGTGAATCTGTGGAAGCACTTTGGGCGGTTCTTGCACCCTTATAAATAAGTTGGGCGTGTGGAATGTAATTAAAAATGTCGTCCCGACTAAAGAAAACATTTATCATTGAAATATTGAAATCAACATCAATTATATTCTATGTAAAAAGGGTAAAGAGTGCTTTATCCACCTTATAAAAGATTGCAAGTGGGTGATTTTTGTGTGGAAGAATCTCTTCTAGAGCATTAATGATTTTGAGTTCTTTTTTAGGGTGGTCTCTAATGGGGTTGATTTTTAGGCGGGTCTTTGGTTTAAAATGCCTAAGCTTGAGAGATTCAAAGTTATCTTTATGCTCTTGGGGGTTAGGCATTTTAGAAACCTTTTCCTCCATGACATGGTTAAGGCCTCAGTTGAGATACTCACGGAGATTATTTTTAAAGCTATTGACTTATATGTTTGTTCTTTGTTAGATGCGGCCAAGTTTTAGGAGTCTCCTTTGAAGGGTACTTGTAATAGTTGAAAGTCGCCTCTAGTGAGGGTCATGGAATTTAAATGTTGATTCTAGTTGAGACCGTTGTTTGGGAGATGGGCGTATAGGATGGATGGTTAGTGACTACGAGGGTTTTCAATATTGATGGGCTCCAAAGTTAGGTTGTCGAGTTTATCGGCAAAGATTATGGAAGTTATGGAGGTCTGGGGGTGTAATCGAGAGTTGTAGCTGAGATCATCAAATCCTCTCCCTCTGATCCTGATCGAATCTGATTCTTCAATGGTTATTAATGCAATTGTGGAAGATTCTATAGATCTTCTTACAAAGTTAAGCAATGTTATTGTTGACATTTGTGACTTATTCTCTCATGCTGTAAATCTTTTCTTCTCCCATTATGTGAGATTTTGTAATGTTATCACAAATTTATTTACTCATGCTTTTGTATTATCATTCTTCTCTTTTTGTTTTGACACCCCATGGCTTGGGGATATGAGATTTATTTTTTGGAGAGGTTATATCCTCATTAAAGAGTAGCTCCACTACACCAGATAGATTTTTATTTAAAAAACTATTGAAAAAATGATCAGAAAATGTAAGAAATCAAAAAAAAATTATAAACGTGTTGACTATATCAAAAAACTCGTATTTCACGTCACAATTTTTCCCTTTGGAGAAGTCCTCTTAATTTTTTCATTTCAACCATAGAGTAGCTGGTGAGCAACTCTTTCTTCTCTATGGAAGAAATTACGGTAGCGTGGGATACATCTCTTTTTTCTCAATCATTCAAAATTGGAGGTACTTCATTGACAAATCATCTATGGGTAGTGAGCAACTGAAACTCCATACTCTTTTTTCCCTTCTCGTTTCTTTTTTGTACCATTCATGTATGTCTTGTAGTGATGGTTTTATTATTTTATTTTTTTGTTAGAACGGTGTCTGAAAGTCTCTTCCTTCTCATATCCATGGCGTTTCTACGGTTTTACTCTTCACATTGCTCATTCCCCTTTTTGATTTTTTTTTTTTCACATTTGAACCTATTCAATTGTTAGGCAAGTTTTCATTTTTCAATTTGATTCCTAGAATTTTGGAGAACTCTCTATGTAAGTTCTTTGTGAATTCTCTTTATTTTCGCCTATCTATTTCGTTGTAGATTTTTCTACATAATTAGTCAAAAAGGATTTTCCATTGTTTGATGGTTTCTAGTTATAATCAATTCTAGCCTAAAGAGCTTGAAGAAAAATCTCATACATTTGGAGGCTCTGCCCTATTCCTAGGAACCTATGATGAACCACCTATTTGGGCCTAACCGAGATTCATTCACTAAATTCCTTTATCGTCGAGTGTTAATTCAAAGGAAGCTTAGAGACCTAATTTGGTTTTATTCAAAACCTGAAGGGTTTAAATTAGATTTTTGGCAAGTAAGAAGTTTTAGTGGGTTAATCATCAAATTGTGGGGTTATTTAGCAAATACTGACTTTTTCTCTCTAGGTGTTTTTGGTCCCCCCCCCTCCCTCGCAATTTCCTCTTCTCCTTCACATTTCTCTTCCTCTCAATCTCTCAATCTTCTACCTCTTTCTCTCTTAATCTCATGATCTCTCTCGCGACCTTCTCTCCCTCGTGTCTCTGTCTCTCATGGCCTTTTCTCCCTTGCGCTCTGCCTCTCTCACGACCTTCTCTCTCTTGGTCTTCATTTCTCCCTTGATCGAACACGTTCAATAAGCGTGCTAGAGGTGAGTCTCATTTTTTTTTTCTCCCTTGCTTGTTTCAATGCTTGTTTTGTGGTCGTTGACCAACTGAAGTCGAGTTGGTTTGGTTCTGGAGGGCATGGGATGAACGGTAAGAAGTTGTGATAGTCCTCATTACCCATTAAAGTGATTGGAATTTAAGGGTGTTGAAGCTATTTCAAAGTCTTAGGCGAGAGTGTGTTTAAAGGGAAGTGGTTGGACAAACTTTTAAAACGAGTTTGAGCTTGGTTTGCTTGGTCTAGTTCGTGTGTGTTAGTTGCTTGTTAAGTTTATCTTTGGTGCTAAATCGAAGGCTACAACATTGGGTTTCTCTTGTTGCCCAAGGCTTGAGTGATTTGAGGAGTTCGAAGTTTGAATGCTTCTTGGCCGAGAATGGGTTGTTGATTGATTGTTTTAAGTTGCTGCCGAGAAGTTAATTTCAAAGGTTAGAGCCAAAAATTAAGTTTCCTTTGGAATAAGTTGGCTTAGAGTCGAGGCTTGAGTATCATTTGTTGGGCTCAAAGGCTAAGAAAATTTTATGGGCTTAATTATTTTCCGTTTTGGTTAGCCAAGAGAAGTGTTAGAGGTTTAAAGGTTGAAGCATGGTCGTGCTATAAAGCTTTTGTCAAGTTGGATTCAAGGTTGGTAGATCGAGTAGTGTAAGTGTTGTGAAACCTT